>LPNX010310641.1:119270-136912 GCA_001517045.1 Pseudotsuga menziesii | reverse complement strand
GAAAAATTGCAGTTTCCTTTGCAAAACGAAGTAGTTCCTCTTACAAGCAAACATTTACAAAATTTTCCAGGGAAAAATCCCTTTCTCATTCCTACTTTCCAAGATTTAAGCTACAACAGCCGACCCTTCGGGCTCCCCCCAACTTGTGACTTTCCAGTTCCCCAGACGTTTTCGGTCCTCCATCTTTCAGCGCACATTCATGATTGGCTGGGTAACTACCGGGCCTTTCAGAACTCCGCGTTTGCTGTTAAACCGTCCGTATTCCTCCACGCCGTGTCATTTTGACCGATCTCCCATGCTCTCCTGCAATCAATCGACAATCATCATTCACTGGGATGACGTTATAAAACAACATAGCAATATTTACTCATGAAACAACCATCTCGCAAGGAAATCACCAGGCGCCGATACCACTACCTCGACCATAGCGGGAAACTTACTGGTGGTTCAACAATATTTACGTCGGAAGAGCGGACCAGTCTGCAGGTGGGAAACACCATTAATCGGACGTCAGACGGATAGTACATCGGAGGCTAAACGGTTGTTTCATCCGAAATGGCAGACGAGACAAAGGCTAAAGACAAGCGATGAGGGCAGGAGGAGGCTTAGTCGGACATCGGCAGACATTAGAATCAGAAGTTAAAGGGTTCTCCTAGCCGCAACGGCGGACGAGTCAAGGCTACGGGAAAGCGGTTGAAGGTTAATACGAATCGGCCGTCGGGGGGATTTAGACTTCGGACACTCTCTAGCTCTTCTCAGCCGCAACGGCAGAAAGGTAAAGGCTCTGGACAAGTGATTAAAGACAAAATGAATCGGACGTCGGCACGATTTGACTTCGGATGGCAAAACAACTTCAGAAGCCGCAACGGTGGACGAGACAAAGGTTAAAACTTTCGATCAAGACAAGAAAAACTCTTGATCCAACGAAAAAACTAAGTATTTCAGTCAACTATGAACATTTAACGAGGGACAGCGAACTGTCATCCCTCCGTAACGGCGACCACAGTAGAGTCAACTGGTTTGATCCACACGCAAAACAAAAATAAAAAGTTACGGCTCACCATAAAATTCATCGCAATCAGAATCTTTTTTTGGTTAAGAATCGAGCTTTATAGTCATTAAAAAATAAAACACAGATCAACACTCAAAAGAATTTGACGATCAAAACAAAATCATGAGGAGGGTCCCAAAATTAAGAAATTTGGGGAGAAAAGTTGCAACTACAACAGAATTTTAACTATTATGTCTACTTTATGTGTTGCTCTCTTAAGGAGAGTCTCAATTCTGGTTTTGTTTTGAAATAAGAGTTTATCCAATAATTTAAACAACTAACTTAATATGCCTAATTCAACATGTGCTAAAATTAGCTTAGAAATGTAAACTAAAATAAATCTAAGTGCAGGTTAACTAGCTGAAAACACACAGATTTAGCAGCTACTAAATCTTACAGGATTAATGGCTGCTAAACTGTAGCTTTCAACATGAAGTAAAACTAAAATCTAATTTTGAAAATTAACTCTACCTAATCTATCCTGCACGCAGGAGCATAATTGAGTTTGACATGTAAAACGATATAATTTTAGTTCAGTGCCTTATTTAAAAACAAAGTTTAAATAAACAGTAAACATTTGAAGCACATGAATACCATAAGATTAATCAATAATCCTATAAATATTATTTACACATCAAATTTGCAGTCACTTCAAGTAATCGATAAACTAATAATGTTTAACCTTCAAAAGAGCGTAACATCTCTTATCAGATTTGTATTCAACTATATTAAAAATATAAATAAATCTCACAAATCACGGTCGACTATGAGAGTGATTGCAATGGAAGTGATCTCTGGTTCCCATTACGCCTGACTAGAAACAATACAGGATTTCATTCGGTATCCAAAAACACACTAGCAGAGAGGATTGTTGATTCTTCCTCTGGAATATAAAAATTACAAAAGAATGAATATCCTACAGCTCTTTGGCAACAACCTTTCAGAACTGTAGCTCCCCCCCCATGGTGAAGTACTACCATTGATTAAATAGGCAAAAATACAAACAGAAATTTAACTTAGTTTCTTTGCTAGTCGCCACCATGAAAAACGTGTCCAATGCACCTCAAATATCTCTCAGATGGTTCACTGTAGTGAGGAAAATCCTCGACATCAAGTAAATGAACCCGTTCTGCAAAAAACCCTTGTCTCAGAATTTTAATTTTTTCCTTCATTCACTCCCAGTTCACTGCCAAAATTTAACCCCTGAAAAATGACGCAAATCTTGTTTCTGTTTCATGAGCTGCGTTTATCATTTCAACCTGCCTTTGAAAACCTTCTTCAACTACTTGATATTCCCTCCGTCTGATGCGTTTGGTTGATCTCTTCATTTGCTAGCATTTTTGTGAATCATCAATATGCTTGCCTGAGATCTAGAGATATGCTTCCAGGTTAGTGTAACAACTTCCTTCATTGGAAAACAGATCGCATTCATTTTAATTATTAATTTGGCAAATTAATGCTTGTTCTTCCAGCTGTAAGTAGTATCCAATGAACTGGACCGTCGAGTGCACACATTATTTTTCAAAAGTTTGAAATTCATGATCCCAATCCGCCTCATTTATTGAACTGGTTTCCATTCCATCAAATTGTTTCAACGCATCTTAATTATTGAACTTGAACCTGTAGAAATATAAAGAAAACAAATGAAAGACTTCTTCGGAAATATAATGTGATAGAAAAACCAAATATTTTCTTGCAACATATATATTAAAAATAATCAATAAAATAGAGAAAGATTTTGAATGATAAAAAAGAAAAATAAAGAATTACTTCCTCTCAATCTATTGTTCCTGTCATTCCACTATTGAGTATGTAACTTAGATAAACCATTAAATTCTCGATGCGATTCTATGGAAGAAAAAATTGGCTGTCACACTTCACAATCAGGTTGAAACTTCTTCCTTGATCTGATGCGCGATGATCTCAGCTCTATGAATTAGTACAATTGTGATATTCTAGATATGCTTTCTTCAATATGTATCGACACGTTTACTCCACGGTTGATCCATTACTGCCATCAAGTTTTTGGTTGCGCGAATCTCTCCTTATTCTTAGACACCAATCTTGATATTTAATGTTTTCTACATTAATACCTTAAATATCCACGATTCACTGGTAGAGTTGCTTGACAGTTAGAATGATCCCGTACCTTGATACTTCTGTGGTCTATCCATTTTATTAATTATAACTAAAATATGTGATAGTGGACCATGATTGGAGTAAAGAATAGTTCTGGTAGTTTGATGGCAGCTAGAGTTTATTTTGTATGTATTAAATTCTTGAGAGGATGGGGTATTAATCTCCGCAATCTTTTTTTTTTTACGATCTCATGCATTATAACCTCCTTGAGATACACGGGATACTTATGCAAATACCAAATTCTTATGGAGCTAACATGTTATCACTTTGATTACCTAGTGTAAAACCTCATATGATAGTATTTGTTCTTTAATGAGGCTGTCTTCCTCACTCAAAATTCGTGAAAAAGAAAACAAACTTTAATATTCTATTCATAAAACATAGCATGCTTTACTTGAAACTTATATTTGTTTTCTTTTCTAATTGACCAATGAGAAAGTTACTTAAGGGTCCTTATATAGAAAGTGTTAACTAATGAATAAAGGTGACATATGTCTGATAAATTAATTTAAAATGTAATCCCCTTTTTCCAATATTTTAGATTAGTCTTCAAATCAATTATTTGAGAAAATCATGTCAAAAGGTAATAATTAACCATATGATAGTTTTGCTTCAAATGAGAGAATGTTTCATTTGGTTTTGCAATTTTAATGTAATCCACCATTAAGATAAGATCAAGTATTATAAATATATGTGGTAAACTTAAAGTTTTAATAAGGGAACTCATAAAAAAACAATTTCAAATATTATATTAATATTTAGTTTTTTAAAGTTCTTTTATTTTAAATTAATGAAAATCATAAGATTACCAAATTTTTTTATTAATAGGAATAAATATTTAAAAGAAGACTAATTCTAAAAGGTTAAAAATCATGGAAAATGAAATTTTAAAGATAAGGATAAAAATAATATATCATGTAAATTCCAAAAGTGTAAGTTTCTCCCAACTCTTTAATACGAAACGCTTTAAGATATAAATGAAAATGTTGAAAATAAAGAAATTGGGTTTGTAGTTAATTTTCCATGATCCTTCAAAATACTCACAAATCAATTATGCATGATAAACTTAAAATTGGGAAGATTGTGGATAGCTTGGATAAGGGTGTGCAAGTATTGTTTAACCACAAGAAAATGATAAATTATCAGCAAAACAGTTAGTTAAGTGACATAATAAAATGATATGAATTTTCGCTAACTACCTTGGCACAATGACATCTCAAATTATCATCGCATGAAAAAACAATAGAAGAATCAACTATGAACAATCCAAAGCCAAGACTTGAGAAAGCGTAAGCCCATTAAATCATCTTCCATAAAATTCAAGTCGAAGAAAAGGAGACATAGAAAGCGAGAGATCAGCTCAAGGAAGCAAATGAAATCACAAGCCCAATCAAGCAAAGTAAAATGAAAGAACATCTAAAGCCAAATATTTACAAAAATTTACAATAGGAGTCCCTTTCATTTGAAAAATCAAGGGGAGTTGTTGGGGTGCCAACAAATGGCAACATGCTGGGCGAACCAGTTATCTCTGTATATTTACCTAAAGGTTATAGATATAGGAAAATGACATCAAGGCTTTCTTGAAATATCAAATTTCACACTACATGACATTCTCACATTACTAGCCTATATAGTAAAGTTTGAACTTAAAGTGCTGTCACAATCAAATGATTTTTCCCAACTATTATTTAGAAACTTCATAAAGATGAATGACTTTAAAATATATGCATAGCAAATAAACCTAATCAAGAATGCTTTCTAAACAACTAAAATAATCGAATAACACCAACATAAAGATATGACCTCCATACCTTAAGAAGATATCTAGATAAGTTCCCCATCCATTAAAAAATAACTAAAAGATAATTTTTTTTTTTAATATATTAATTATATCTTTGATTCAAGACTACTATCCTGGCCTGGTAACCATCTATTGATAGCATCATTCACGAGAACTGCCAGAGATAAATAAGCCGGCTTGCGATGAGACCTCCTGTCCCTTGATCTTATGACCAAGAGCCATCATGCTAGTGATCAGAAATAATGTTATCCCCGACAGGGCTGATGATCATGATTAGGTCGGCTCGTGATGAGACCTCCTATTCTTCAATCAAAGTTTAGTTTAGTTTTATAAAAATTTTCTAATGGATGGGAAACAAATCCAGATAATATTATTGCAATAATAATATGGAAGTCCTAAAGATGGCTAATTTCATTGATTCATAAAGATTTTGAGAGAAAAGTTTCCCAACAAGTTAACTTGCCTAGCTAATGATATCATTCTCAAAATAAAGTCCAAGAATAATAAACGTGAGTTCAACTCACTGATTAGCTAAGTTCATAAGAAATCTTTCAAGGCTAGGAGTGATTCGGTCATAGTAAGAGCATTTGATATGGCAAGAAATTCCTCACAATGATTTATTTTAAAGATATCAGGTTGATTAGTAGAGAGACATATGGACATCCAACAGTGTGCCATCAAAGTATTATTTATCTACAATGCTCCCTTACTAAAAACAAAGAGGAAAATTGAAAAGCTGAAAAATATTAAATTCACTACTGAAACCAATCAACCAAACAAATTTTAAGAATAAAAATCACTAATTGAACCAAAACACTCAAAAAGATAGAATCCGATCAAATCCAAAATTCAACCAAAAGGTATGTATTGAAATCCAAAAGAAAAATTTATCGAAACTTTGACTGAGAGTCGAAGACGGTAAATAAACTCAAAAATCAAAATTCAATATATGATTACTTTCTGTGTGATGAGCTATACAAAATAACGTAAAAATCAAAAAATTATGACATGCGTAAGAAATAACGACAAATCTCCTAATATTAAAATTGACCACAATATAAAGATTTAAAGTTTAAATAAAGGTCAATATAAAATAGAAAATAGGAGACAAAAATATAATATGCATGTCAAAATGGTGATTTTCACAAAAAGTATCATAAACTTATTATTGGTGCAAAGTTTCAAAAATATTTGAATATTGCAGAATCAGTCAATTGTTAAAATATTTCTTCATTCTTTCAGGACTCATTTAATTAATCGATGAGAAGATTGAGTACGTCGAATCCTTTTATTCATCATTATTTACAAAAGGAAAAATGAAAAGTCTAAGTTGTATATTTTTGTGAGAATAATTACAGGATGAGTGAATCGTATTCAGAAGAGTACCAAATTATGTATGACTAAAACCTCCTACTATTCGTATTATGTAAACATTTCATAATTAATTATTTATTGATAGTAAGAGAAAATAATCAAAAAGAGATAAAAGGATAATGAGTACTTCCCTAAATGACATTTCCTCTTCATCCTGAAATTTGTACATTCTTTATTAACTGCACATTATTGAAAATGAACTAAATTAATAATAAGAAAATAAAACTTAAACTAAATCTAGAATTACTCCTAAACTGAATATGTACATATGTATAATGAAATCAGATATACAAAAATCAAGTAAAATGAAATATCCAATGAAGCCATCGAAGCATTTATAATCCTGTAAGAATGACATGTTTTCCTAACAACAACCAGAAATGATATGATAATAAGAGAAAACTAAAAAGAAATATATCATCCTTACCATTTGAAACTCTATTTACATATAATGATAAGACAAGTTTGCCAGCTTTTTGAAACCTTTTGAGATAAGAATTTTTGAGCCACTCCGCAATCCTGTCATAAAACTTAGAATGCAAAGTATAATCTAACAACATCAAATCCATAGGTGGCAAACATATCTTAGGCGAATCAATTTGAGGAATCAAATAACTAGCATTAGTCACATTAACAATTGGAAGAATTGGTTTCAAATACAAAGTAGGATCATGAAATGATGTAATAGGTGAATGAATCGGTAGTTGGCCATTATCAAAAGAAGTAATCTTGTTTAGAGGATCTACAACTAAAGATGAATCGAATGAAAAATATGTAATCTTTTGGTGATCACGAGTTATAAGAAACTCTTCGACAAAGATTTTACTATCATCAATTAAATTAGATCTCTCATATATATGATTCTAACGAGAACAAGCATTTTGAGTTTCAACAAGAACTGGTGTGTTAATCTCATCAAAAATTGATTGAGCATAACCATCTTGCAATAGACCTTCTTTCTCTTTAAAATATTGTATCGAATGATGATTTAATAATGAAATATGTCCCAATCCCTCAAACTCATACTTAATAAATGAATCATCAATGTTAGATATCTCATAAAAATGTGATTTTGAAGTCACATAGTTAGATAATTCAGATGGAATCTTACACATATCAAAATCAGAAAATAAATCAGGATAAATAGAAAAGTAAGAATTAGAAGTGAGGAAATTAAAAGAGTCTCTCAATTTAGAAAGATCATTAATATTTCCAAAAAAATTCTCTTTTATTACTTGATTATTTTCAATATAATTTGGTGATGTACCTTTAAACATTCCATATGAAATTGATTCGAGATCAAGAATAATTGATAATCCTTCATGTAAATAAACTTTTTATCAATCTTTGCTTGAAAAAGATTAATCTCTTTTTGTGAAGAACATTTAGTTGACTGACTAAGATTCATGTCATTTTCTCCCATATGTTCTATTAAAGTATAAGAACACATAAAATTATTATTAATATATTTGTGTTCATTGATATTTGGTTAGAAGAAAAATTAGTACAAAAATAAAAAAATGATGAACATATAATTAATTCATTCATCTTGATCTATTTTTGTAACAAAAGAATCTGAATATTGTCGTTCATTAAGATAATCCACTTCCTTATTTCTACAAATAAATTCATCGTAAATAAGTTCTTCCCCATTTAATATAGGTTCAAGATTTTGGGTAAAGGAAGTATGCTTTTCTCTTTTAAGAAGAGAATAATGATCAAAAGGAATTGGTACCTCTTCTACTTCGATCTTGTCACCTTAGGGTTGGGTAGAACTTATGGAAGTATTTGAATCAATGATAGAGGAAGAAGTTTCTAGAAGGGTTGGTAAATGATTTGTTGAAACATCCTTTTGAAAAACTTCTTGATTTTGTTGAATAAGAGGAACTTGAGAGTTGAAAACAATATTTAAAAGATCAAATTCAGAAGGTAAATCATTAATATGAAATTTCCAAAGGATATGAGAAAGCCTTACTGAAAAGTCTTCTGAAGACTCACCTTTCTTCCTTCGAAGAGCTTGCAATTCACTACATAGTTTATTAGAATCATAATCCTTAAAAGCATCTAAAAATTCATGTGCAAATTGAAGCCATGTAAAAAAGAAATTAGGTGGAAATGTTTCCAACCAGCATTTGATTCGTCCTTTGAGAGTAAGAGAAAATAACCTGCAAGTAGCACCAAGATCAATAATATTATGTTTATTACATTTAGACAAAAACTTCTTGAGGTGTTTCCTGGCAGAAATATCGCCTTCACCATCAAATTCAAGTTTCTACAAGAGGTTAATTGTCTCATTGGGAATATCAATTAATGTAAAACTAAAAACTGATTCCCAAATAGGAATTTGGGCATGAGCCATAAATGATAAACAATCAATATTAATTCACTCTTCAAATGGTTAGCTTGTCGTCTAACCAGCCCTTAAACACATGTCTATGACAAAGAAGAATAAAAAATATAAAAGATCAAAAATCAAAGAGCAAGAGGATAAATGGTTATTAAAAATAAAACCACCTGTTTTACCTCATGGCCCCCCTTCTAGCGCAATTTGTTGGCCGGATTTTATGAACTAGGAAAACTACGGAGAATCAGCCCATACAAGGTGCTTAAAACAACCCCTGGTATGTTTAATATGGCTAATACTCACGGGAAAAGGCCCCGCTGCCTCTAGGTTTCAATTCTCTTGAGGAAAGTTATCTAAACTTAAACCTAGAAAATTATATTTTAAACTACTTTATGCTATTGAATTATAATTAATGCAATTAAAACTATTAAAACTAAATGTAACTTAATAATCTATAAATTAAATTAAGCTATTAATAAAATTACATATATTTTATTTATCTGCGAACTAAAAGAATTTCCTATGAATGACTACTGAATGAAGTTTAACTATTATGTCTACTTTATGTGTTTCTCTCTTAAGGAGAGTCTCAATTCAGGTTTTGTTTTGAAATAAGAGTTTATCCAAAAATTTAAACAACTAACTTAAAATGCCTAATTCAACAGGTGCTAAAATTAGCTAAGAAATGTAAACTAAAATAAATCTAAGTGCAAGTTAACTAGCTAGAAACACACAGATTTAGCAGCTACTAAATCTCACAGGATTAATGGCTGCTAAACTGTAGCTTTCAACATGAAGTAAAACTAAAATCTAATTTGGAAAATTAACTCTACCTAATCTATCCTGTGTGCAAGAGCATAATTGAGTTTGACATGTAAAACGATATGATTTTAGTTCACTACCTTATTTAAAACAAAGTTTAAATAAACAGTAAACACTTGAAGCACATGAATACCATAAGATTAATCAATAATCTTATAAATATTATTTACGCATCAAATTTGCAGTCACTTCAAGTAATCAATAAAATAAGAAATGTTTAACCGTCAAAAGAGCGTAACACCTCTTATCAGATTTTTATTCAACTATATTAAAAATAAAAATAAATCTTACAAATCACGGTCGACTATGAGAGTGATTGCAATGGTAGTGATCTCTGGTTCCCATTATGCCTGACTAGAAACAATACAGGATTTCATTTGGTATCAAAAAACACACTAGCAAAGAGGATTGTTGATTCTTCCTCTGGAATATAAAAATTACAAAAGAATGAATAAGGCTACAACTCTTTGGCAACATCCTTTCAGAACTATAGGTCCCCCACCATGGTGAAGTACTGCCATTGTTTAAATAGGAAAAAATACAAACAGAAACTTAACTCAGTTTCTTTGCTAGTCGCCACCAAGAAAAACGTGTCCAATGCACCTTAGATATCTCTCAGATGGTTCACTATTTTGAGGAAAATCCTCGCGGTCAAGTAAATGAACCCATTCTACAAAAAACTCGTTTCTCAAAATTTTAATTTTTGCCTTTATTCGCTCCCAATTCGCTGCCAAAATTTAACACCTGAAAAATGACACGAATCTTGTTTCTGTTTGATGAGCTGTGTTTATCATTTCAACCTGCCTTTGAAAACCTTCTTCAACTACTCGAGATGCCCTCCGTCTGATGCGTTTGGTTGATCTCTTCATTTGCTGGCATTTTTGTGAATCATCAATATGATTGCCTGAGATCTAGAGATATGCTTCCAGGTTAGTGTAACAACTTCCTTCGCTGGCAAACATATCGCATTTGTTTCTGCTTATTAATTTGGCAAATTAATGCTTGTTCTTACAGCTATAAGTAGTATCCAATGAACTGGACCGTCGAGTGCACACATTATTTTTCAAAAGTTTGAAATTCATGATCCCAATTCGCCTCATTTATTGAACCGGTTTCCACACCATCAAATTGTTTCAACGCATCTTAATTATTGAACCTGAACATGTAGAAATATAAAGAAAATAAATGAAAGACTTCTTAGGAAAGATAATGTGATAGAAAAACAAAATATTTTCTTGCAACATATATATTAAAAATAATCAATAAAATAGAGAAAGATTTTGAATGATAAACAAGAAAAATAAAGAATTACTTCCTCTCAATATATTGTTCCTGTCATTCCACCATCGAGTATGTAACTTAGATAAACCATTAAATTCTCAATGTGATTCTATGGCAGAAAAATTTGGCTCTCACACTTCACAATCAGGTTGAAACTTCTTCCTTGATCTGATGCACGATGATCTCAGCTCTATGAATTAGTACAATTGTGATATTCTAGATATGCTTTCTTCAATATGTATCGACATGTTTACTCCACGATTGATCCATTACTGCCATCAAGTTTTTGGTTGCACGAATCTCTGCTTATTCTTAGACACCAATCTTGATATTTAATGTTTTCTACATTAATACCTTAAATCTCCACGATTCACTGGTAGAGTCGCTTGACAATTAGAAGGATCCCGTTTCTTGATACTTCTGTGGTCTATCCATTTCATTAGTTATAACTAAAATATGTGATAGTGGACCATGATTGGAGTAAAGAATAGTTCTGGTAGTTTGATGGCAGGTAGAGTTTATTTTGTATGTATTAAATTCTTGAGAGGATGGCGTATTAATCTCCGCAATCTTTTTTTTTTACGATCTCATGCATTATAACCTCCTCGAGATACATGGGATACTTATGCAAATACCAAATTCTTATGGAGCTAACATGTTATCACTTTGATTAGCTAGTGTAAAACCTCGTATTATAGTATTTGTTCTTTAATGAGGTTGTCTTCCTCACTCAAAATTCCTGAAAAAGAAAACAAACTTTAATATTCTATTCATAAAACATAGCATGCTTTACTTGAAACTTATATCTGTTTTCTTTTCTAGTTGACCAATGAGTAAGTTACTTAAGGGTCCTTATATAGAAAGTGTTAACTAATGAATAAAGGTGACATATGTCTGATAAATTAATTTAAAATGTAATGCCCTTTTTCCAATATTTTTTATTAGTGTTCAAATAAATTATTTGAGAAAATCATGTCAAAAGGTAATAATTAACCATATGATAGTTTTGCTTCAAATGAGAGAATGTTTCATTTGGTTTTCCAATTTTAATGTAATCCACCATTAGTCTAAGATCAAGTATATAAATATATGTGGTAAACTTAAAGTTTTAATAAGAGAACTCATAAAAAAACAATTTCAAATATTATATTAACATTTAGTTTTTTAACGTTCTTTTATTTTAAATTAATGAAAATCATAAGATTACCAAAAACTTTTATTAATAGGCATAAATATTTAAAATAAGACTAATTCTAAAAGGTTAAAAATCCTGAAAAATGAAAATTTAAAGATAAGGATAAAAATAATATATCATGTAAATTCCAAAAGTGAAAGTTTCTCCCAACTCTTTAATATGAAACGCTTTAAGATATAAATGAAAATGTTGAAAATAAAGAAATTGGGTTTGTAGTTAATTTTCCATGATCCTTCAAAATACTCACAAATCAATTATGCATGATAAACTTAAAATTGGGAAGATTGTGGATAACTTGGATAAGGGTGTGCAAGATTGTTTAACCACAAGAAAATGATAAATTATCAGCAAAATAGTCAGTTAAGTGACGTAATAAAATGATTATGAATTTTCACTAACTGCCTTGGCACAATGACATCTCAAATTATCATGGCATGAAAAACCAACAGAAGAATAAACTATGAACAATCCAAAGCCAAGACTTGAGAAAACGTAAGCCCATTAAATCATCTTCCATAAAATTCAAGTCGAAGAAAAGGTGACATAGAAAGCGAGAGATTAGCTCAAGGAAGCAAATGAAATCACAAGCCCAATCAAGCAAAGTAAAATGAAAGAACATCTAAAGCCAAATATTTACAAAAATTTACAATAGGAGTCCCTTTCATTTGAAAAATTAAGGGGAGTTGTTGGGGTGCCAACAGGCCCTTTGTTTGAAGAACTGTTGGAGTGTTTTATTTGGTGATGGTATGTGGCATGAAGTGATTAGGTTAAAGTATTTAAAAAGAGCTTATTTTTAATCTCAAAGAGTAGCACTGCACTACAGCTGACCTAAAGGATTAGACAACACAAGATTTCCTAGCCCACGAAGATCTTTAAGGTCCAATAGGAAATGGCCATGTATTTAAGATATGTTTTCAATGGTCTCTTCTTTATTGTACACACAATTCTGCAGCCATTCTTTAATTAAGTGATCTTAATTAAATTCTGTAAAAAAATTTGCACCATTAACTGTAAGTACATCCCAACTTTCTTTAAATTGTATTTTTTGAAAGAACTTTTTAAATTAAAAGAGAAGCATTAGAACTGGTTGGAAAGGTTGGGAAGCAAAAGTTGGGCCCAAACCTGGAGGGGCAAACCACTTAACATGATCACTTCCATTTCATTAAGCTGCATTAGAATTGGCTGAAAAGGTTGGGTAGCACAAGCTCACCCATCCCTGGAGGGGCAAACCACTAAACATGAGCACTTTCATTTGACTAAGCTGTAACAACCAACAGGTGGTCTTCCATCGAAATCCGCAAGAATGTGCACATATCCTAACACGCTACCATCTTCACCACTAGAACACAACATTTTGTTGAAAACAACTTTAAAATAATTTATTTGTAATTAAAAACATGTTGTTGAAAATGATTCTAGTTTATTCTAACATATTATTAAGTGCCAAAAATCCCAAATGCAAAATATTTATTAAAAAAAATGTTTCTAGTAAAAATGGTTGTGTATGGCATTCTTTAAGTTTAAAGTGTCTTCTGAACAACTTTTTTGTTTTGTGCTACATAGTGCTTATTTGGGTGCCTTGCAAATCTTTATTCTGAGATAAGTTTATCAGGACGGTTTATGCATTGTCATGAATTTAGGATCCTTGAAGTCCTTTATAGAAACTATACTCAGTACTCCTAGGTATTATATGTGAAATTTGCCAATTCAAAAGTAAGGTAAATGCAATTCTGAACCTTGGCGGTCTATGATGAAGAAGCTCTTGGTCTGTTTGTTTTACTTCTTTTTAAAGGTTTATTTTCTTATAAATATTAAAAACACTTTATTTTGGAGTTTTTGCAGTTGGTACTAATTTTTCAAAGCATCTGTTTTCTACGTAATTTGTGGTTGTTTTTTGTGCACTGTAATGGCATGATTTTTATTCTATCCCTGTTTTTCCTCAGGATGGAGAATCTGGTTGGAATAGTTTGCACAGGGCCCTCCATTTTGGGCATCTTGCAGTGGTTGGAGTGCTCATTGAAGCCGGTGCTTCTCTCACATTGGAAGACTCTAAAGCTCAAACACCAATTGATATGCTTTCTGGTCCAGTGTAGCAGGTTGTTTCTAAAGAAAACAATGCAAGTAGGCTTTTCATGACTTTGTTGATAAGTAGACGGTGAATTGGAACTTTTTGACATGTAGAAAAGTGTTGCATTATAATATGAAATTAAATTCAATGTGACTAAACAAGAACTCATTAGCAATGTTTAGTATTGAGTCTTGATGCATTACTTTTTGATGTTTGTCCCTTTTCTATTCATAGGAACTGCATATCTCCTCAGCTTGGGCAATGGTGCCAACTATCAACTAGGAACTGGAAATACTGACATTCAGAAGTTACCGTACAAGGTGGATGCACTTCAAGGCCTCCTTTTAAGGGAGATTGCTACTGCAAAGTTCCATAGTGTAGCTTTGACTGCCTTAAGAGAATTATACTCCTGGGGACTTGGGAGGGGAGGTAGACTAGGCCACCCTGATTTTGATATTCAACAGGTATGGGATGTATATTGTACAGGTATGGGATGTGTTATCCCTGAAGTTGAACCTAGACTACAGGGGTTCAATCTTAAAGAAATATTTCAAAAAAAATAATTCAATAAAATCAAAATAAAAACTGAATTGGTATGTAATCAAAGATATAGGAAAATCACGTAACCATTAAAGATCTGTATGACATAAAAATGGAATACAAAATTCAATAACAAGGGAACTACGAGCACGAATTTATGGAATGAACCAGACTCTGTCACTAAAGGTTTAAAAGATAACTGTATTTTATCATAAGAATCATGTAATGGAATGTAATTAACCATTTATAGGATAAATCATAAAAAATACAATTTATAAAATATACAAAATCAGCTCATAACTATAATCATATCAAAGCAGAACCTGTATTGAAGATGCAGAGAGTTTCATGTCATATAGTATAGATCATAATTGGATTCCCATCTCCGATTTCCACCCTTCCTATCTAGCAACTATCCCTTATATACAAAACCTCTCAGTTTATGAGATAGTTATCAGATCCTATTTCTATGGATCGAAATCTTTCAAAAATAGCAAAGTCGATCTCCTTAAAACAGTCTTAATACAAGTGTAATAAAAAATAAAAATAGAAATAGACATCTGTCAAATTTCTTTCAAAAACCAACTATGACTCTAAGTCTAAAAACTCTTAGAAGCCTCTACCAAGACAGTTAGATCACTTAAAACCCAGGATCTTTTTGCAATCTGGAAAACTTAGCATCTTTGTCCTCCATTTGATTGTACGCGTCCTTACTCTGAGTCTTCATGTGTTTGAACTCCGTAGTAGTGACAGCATTCATCAGCAAGATAGTTTACAAAAGAGCTGCAACAGCGGGAGACAATCCGACTAAGCATCTTCGTAGTGGTGGTAAGGCAACGGACATGGCCTCCGATCAATGACAAATATTATTTCGACAACAATGAAATTAGTTCATTTCCCCTCCGAAGCAGCGGGAGTGTTCTGGTCTAAGGCGTCGTTAAGCTAGAAGACTAAGCTTCCCATCACCGATGAATATTATTCCGACAGCAATGAAATTAGTTCATTTCCCCTCCGAAGCAGCGGGAGCGTTCCGGTCTAAGGCACCGATGAATATAATTCCAATAGCGATGAAATTAGTTAATTTCCCCTCCGAAGCAGCGGGAGCGTTCTGGTCAAAAGCATCGATGAGCTAGAAGACTAAGCTTCCGATCGCCGATGAATAAAACATCGCAATGCTAGTGATTTAAGATACTGATACTTTGGCATCATTGATGCTTGGGGTGCCGATGGGTTAGAGGTCAGAGCTCCCAATCGACGATTCTTTTCACTTTCAATATGTCTTCAGATATTGAAAAAAACTTCTGATAATCTGCTTCCTTGACAAATACATGACTATGTAAAACCGATCTCTTGAAGATATTTTCCTGACATAAGAAGGGAAACATACTTTGCTAAAGGATGACCAATTTCCTTAGAGACAAAAGGAACTATTCATGATGCCCTAGGATTTGCTTCACATTCACTATCATAAGATGAATACATATAGGGTGTATCGACTTCAAAATCAACTACACATGTATCCACTCTTTTATATGCAGGACATACACCTACAGCTAGGCATCGGGTACGAACTTCTTTTCCAGGTGATTTAATTGCAAATGATATCTTCTTATCCTGAAATCCCCTCTTCTTCACTTCATAAAAATCATCTTTGCTCAGTTCTGACAGCTTTGTAATAGATAGGAAACCTTCAACGTCTAGGAGCTCCCACAACTGTAAAAGGAACCATCTATCAATATAGCATAACTCATGAATCTCTTATATTCTCATACCTCTTTTCATGGCTGTATAAAGTGCATATATTCGATTTGGACCAGGAACTCTTAAGCCATATTTTGAATTTCTTCATCTGTAGTTGAAACTTAGATGAAACCATTCTGTGTGCTGCCAAAAATTTATAAATTTTGTTGGAGTAGATTTGATGACAACAGGATGCATATTGTACAAGAAATTGCAATTGAATTTAGTAGAGAATACAAAATCAAATACAGTTCTATATTGTACAGTTGGTCAATGTACATAGCTTGACAAGACCAAGTGGGCAGAAACTACATTGTAACATGAATGCAGATCAAACAAAATTGCACTAGGCATGTGGAGGCTGCAAAATTAAACGTTTAATTATGTGGAAACCAATTGGAACAATCTTACTATTGATTGATATTAAAATTTGCAGTGCACTACATAATGAATATGTTCTAGGCTTGAGTTTCATTTTATATTTAAATAAAAAAATTAGTCATTTTTTAAAACTTATTTGTTTTGTCATTGTCAAGTGTTTTTAGTGTATGCTTGATAATAATTATTTGGTATGTTTGAATGATTCAAACTTTGTTTGAATATCATCATTATCAAGTAATAACAACTTCTTGAAGGGTTCTAGCTCAATGGTAGAGCATCTGCCTAATTATAGGCAGGAGGTTGGTGGTTCGATTCTTCCATACCCTATCATAAATTTGTGACTACAAAAACAACTAAATTCACATATATAAGACTATTAGTAGCTAATTTTCCGTATCTAGTCGTATTTAGCTTAGTCATTAATATGTTATCATCTAGTAGTTTATTTAGTCGTATATTTGGTCATTAATTGTTGCAATCAGTGACTAAATCAATGACTAAATTTGTGACTAAATTCGTGACTAAATCAATGACTAAATCATTGACTATCAATGACCAAATCAATGACTAATAAGTCAAGATATTAATGATTAAGTGAAATACGACTAACTATAAGATAGTGGAAATTAGCTACTATTATTCACCGACTCAAAAATAGTCATTTATAGCTTGATTTTAGTCATTTTTTTAGTAATTAATTTCTCATTTTCTGCTAGTGAGGAGATGTAATAGGGGGGTGGAGGTTAGAGGTAGTTGGATTGGTTGGGGAGTGATATAAGGGAGGGAGGTGTTAGTGGTAAAGGGAAACCTATGGACGTGACTTGTGGATGTGTGTGGGGGTGTCTAGGTGTTGTAGGTTATAGGTTAGGGGGTGTTAATGGTAAGGGGAAACATAGGGATGTGTGT
>LPNX010310641.1:40157-118106 GCA_001517045.1 Pseudotsuga menziesii | reverse complement strand
AGGAATGTGTTAGGATTTTAGGAGTGGGGGTGGGTTAGATTAATGTGGGGATGTCTATGTGAATGTAGAGGGGATGTAATAGTGGGGTGGGGGTTAGAGGTAGTTGGATTGGTTGGGGAGTGATATAAGGGAAAGGGGTGTGTATGTTTGTGTGAGAGAGAGGGAGAGGAAGGGGTGTGATAGGAGTTTAGGAGTGGGGGGTGGGGGGTTAGGAGCATATGTAAAAATAATGAGTATGGTTTTTATTAACAATAATGCGCACTCATTTTTATTGAATGCAACGTGCGCACGATATTAAAAAATTAAGAACACGATTTTATTAGTAAAAACGGACACGTGATTTATAACTATATTGTTTTGTTTATGATTATACCATTAAAAGGTTTGGGGGGAGGGGGGTGGTAATGGGGTTAAAGGTAGAGATGGAGAGGGAGTGTTAAGGAGTTAGAGGTAGAGACCAATGGGGGTGTTAAGAGATTGCGGGTAAGTGGAGAAAGGGGGAAAGAGAGTAAGACAATGTGTTAGTATGTGGGGAGATAGAGAGGAGGAGGAGGGAGGGGGATGTGTGTCTATGGGTGGGTGTGTTTGTGTGTGTGTGTGTGTGAGTGAGAGAGAGAGATAGAGAGAGAGATGGATGGGTAATAGATAGGGGGTGTGGGTTAGTTGTATTTGGATGATTTGGGGAGTGAGAGTGAGTGGAGTGGGGTCTTAGTGGAAGGGGGAGACAAAAGGATATGTGTGTGTGTTTATGAGAGAGAGAGAGGGTTGGGGAATAGATAGGGGGTTGTGGGTTACTTGTAGTTGGATGAGTTGGGGAGAGAGAGAGAGTGGAGGAGGGAGGGTGTTAGTGGTAGGGTGAGACAAANGAGAGAGAGAGAGTTGGGGAATATATATGGGGGTGGGGTTTAGGTGTAGTTGGATGAGTTGGGGAGTGAGAGAGAATGGAGGAGGGGGATGTTAGTGGTAGGGGCAAACACAAGGACATGTGTTAGAGAGAGAGAGAGATAAAGAGAGAGGAGGGGAGTCATAGGGGAGAGAGAGAGAGAGACATGTAGAGAGAGTGGTGGGTTGTCAGGGGATGGAAGGGATTGGGTGGATTTAGAGTTAGGGGAAGAAGAGGGGGTTAAAGGGAAGAGGAGGAAAGGGTTTAGAGGTGGGGGAGACCTATGGACGTGTTTGTGTGGGTGTTATGGGTTGGAGAGGGGGTTGTTATGTGTCAGGGGTTGGAGAGTAAGAGAGAGTGGAGAGGGTTTAGTAATGGAGATGAGCGGGGGGGAGAGGTAGGAGGAGGAGGGGAGTTAGAGGTAGGGAGAGGAGGAGGGGGGATTAGTAAGAATTGGGGGAAAAGGTGTAGGCGGGGGATGGGGGAAGAGGTGTGGATGTGTAATGTGGGTGTCTATGACAAAGAGAGAGATGGTTGGGGAATAGATCGAGGGGTGGGGGCTAAGTGTAGTTGGATGAGTTGGGGATAAAGAAAGAGTGGAGAGAGAGGTTTTAGGTGTTAGGAGTGAGAGAGAGGTGCTAGGGGGATGCATGTGTGTGAGAAAGAGAAAGAGAGAGAGAGAGAGGAAGGGAGGTTTACGGGTTTCGGTGGGGGGGTGGCGCTAAGTGATTAGAGATAGAACAATAAGGGGTGTTTAAGAGTTATAGGTAGAGATAAAGGGTTATGGGTTTAGGGGTGGGGGGGGAAGGGACATACAGGGAGATAAAGGGTTATGGGTTTAGTGGTAGAGGGGACATAGGCGTGTGAGAGAGAGTGAGAAAAAATGGGGTGGTGGGGTGTTAGGGAGAGATAGGGGGGTGTTAAAGGTAGGACATGAGGAGGGGGGAGGTAGGACATGAGGAGGGGGGCTTAGAGGTAGGGAGAGGAGGAGGGGGGGTTAGTAAGAGTTAGGGGGAAGAGAGGAGCAGGGGGGGACATAAAATAAATTTAGTATTGGTATAACGTACAAAACCAAACTCATTGTAGTAGTTTAAAACGTGCGCGCATCATGGTTCATAAAAATGCACTCCCATTTTTATCAACGGACACACGTTATTGTTCATTATAACAAGCACGTAATTTGTTTAAATTCAAAAATGTATTCCCTCCAAATGATAAGGACAAGCCTCCACCCATGATTGCATGGAATTCTTATGCCTATGTGTTTGCTTCAGACTTTGCTTCGGATTCAACATGCCTATGCCTTGGAGTATGATAAAACATGGCTAATTCAGCATTATATCCAAATTTTCAATATGCTCGTGTTTAGCCGTTCATCTGAGTATGCTGCACAACTCCATTTTTTATGAGATTTTAGAAACAGATATGGTTTTTTTGCAGATTCCAAATATGTAAATTTTAACAAGAATACATAATTTTTTCTTTTTTTTTCTTATTTATCTTTTGTTATCACTCCTCAACTCAAAAACACACTGTTAGTGTTTCGTCCATATCTCTTTAGTTTATCAACCATTTAAAATTTTTTTGTATGGTGCACTAAAGAACACCGACCTATACATGCTATAAAAAACCCATTTCCAAATAATTGCATTAAGTCATTCAAACGTTGCACCCACAATTGACATACGGTTTTCAAGGTTTGATCTCTTAGATAATTAAAAAAATTTAAAAATATTATTTTTATTATTGGAAAAATAGTCGTGCACTAGTACTATATGTTCTCTATATGTATACCAATTTTTGTAAGTTTATTCCATCATTTAGTCACTTAGAGGATGCACCCATAAAAACATATACCTTATAATTTGTCCCAAAAATAAAAGAAGTGTCTGTTAAAAAATATCTATATTTAGATAGTTAACAACATTTTCAATAGAAAAAAATTATATATTTGGAAACGTCATTCAATTTCCTACATTTCTTGTTTTTTACTCATCGCAAGATTCATTGTGTAAGTATCTCAAAATATCCATGCAAGTTGATGGATGCCTGTTTTTTCAATTTTCTATTGCATCTAACGTGTCAAAAGAGACCCTCATCAGCTTGCACACACCCATATGAATTACTCAAAATCAATCTCACATAGCTGAAAGGATTAATAATCTACATAGTATATTTTCATACAGTCGAAAGGATTGATGTTTACCAAAAAAATGTAGGGTTAAAACACTTACATATAACAAAATAATAGCCTCATTTTTAACTATATTTTTTCTCTAAAAACAAACTTTATTTAATTTATAATAGCATTTATACAATAAATAGAGAAAGGACCAAGTTTATCTATTTAAGGAATTATTACAGGTCGAAGGTTCAAGACCTATAGAGTTATTTTTCCCAAGAAATTTCAATATCTAAAACCTACAACAAATGTCCTTAAAATCAAATAGCAAAATTTTGGCCATAACCTTTTAAACCAGCATGGAGTTTCCTAACAAAAGAATACAGTAGTTGTAATTAAGTAACACAACTTCTTCCACATTATAATAAACAAAATATTTTACGAGAGTAGCTTCGAAGGACTTAAAACAGTTTAAATGCTAATAAAAATCATACCAATTACAGAAGAGAAACTGAGAGTTAAAACAAGGTTTAAACAAGATAGAAGCACAAATCGTAATCACTGTATCAATTTCAACTTTGTTAAAAATATTATAAAAGAATTATTAATAATTTTTATATAGTGTAAAATATGCAAAGTAATACCAAAGCTAAATGAAGGTTCAAATAGAATAAAATTGCACTGTATGTTTTTCATTTAAAACTTATCAAAAATTGCATTAAGAGGTTCAAATGACCACGATACAACTTCCACTCAAACTCTTGGTCTGTAAACAAAATAAAGGTTTAAAATATCAACTCTGTTCACAGGCGAAAGGATTTTAAAAACCATGTTTATCCTTTCCATTAACATCGTAAAGAAAGAAACACAATAGTGTTTACCATTAACAGAAGGGCTTGTATAATCCAAACGAAGCCAAACCCAAGAGAAAATAACTTTGTTCCACCCATAGACTGTCAAGGGGTCATAGGGTTCAGGGTACTTAGGTCTTACTAGGAAATTTTGACACCACCCTCGACCCAAGTTCACTCTTCAAACCAAGCTTCATCAAAGAAGGAAACCAATGAAACCCTCCATGACAGTCAACAACAAAAGAAGGTTAAAATTGATGGTTTCGAATTTTTAACCATTTACAAGAAACTAAAAAATGAATTGTGCAAAATAGAAGGCTTACCTCTGCAATGATTTCTCTGCATTGGGATGAGTCATGGAGTCAAAGACCATCATTATAGTTCATAGTGTTTATTGGAGGTTCGAATGCTAGGGGAGGCCAAGAGCCTTCGACTCTCCTCCCAGTCCCACAACGCTGAATATTAATGCAGAGGGTTAACACTTTTTTTGGGTTTACTCCTTTAATAGCTGGAAAGAACCACAAACTTTCACATGGTCGCATTTACTCTTTTGCCTACCACCCCATAGATATATTTTTCCAACACCCATTTATCTATAGTTAGAATAATTTCATTGATATGACAAATCGATGGTATAAAGCTAGGTAAGGGCATAATATATAATGACCATTACATTGTTGCTATGTAAAATCACTATTTTTTATTCTCTTATTTCCCTTTAAGATTTTCATTTATCATCATAGTGCTTGTACCTTGGCTCATTTAGTTGTTTAGTAGTGCAAGGAAGGGGAAACAATCCTTTTGTCGAAAACACTTGCAATAATACCCTGTTAAACATTGCATTAGCTTATAAAAGCTAAGTAATACCTACAACCCTGAAACCCTAGCATCGAAATAGGGTTAATAAGCTTAGGGTTTAAGACATTAAAAACATGACGAATCCATACAAGATAAGCATAGAAGCTGTAAGTTATGACAAGGCAGGAATCCCACATTAACACTATAAAAACAAGTAAATTATCATAAGATTAAAAAAATGCATACTATTGTTTATGAATCACAAGTGGAGTATCATTTTCGATTTATTAAGTATCATTTTTATAGAAGTTCATTATAGACCAAGTACTAGGTTGTTAATGAAATGTATGGCTTATTCTAATTCATAAAATTTATGTAAAACCAGATTAGGTCATTTATTGATCTAAACCCTCCCTAATAATTTTTGTTTTACTTATGGAATTTTGGAGTTGTTATATGTGGTATCAGAGTGAGTTTTCAAACACTAGGCCTAAAGTTGGCTCAACTCGTATGCTCAATACAAAAAACATGAAAAAAAATACTAACTTGTGTTTAAAACATGTTTCTGTACATAAATATAAATATTTATTTTGGAGGAAGGAGTAGAGGCATCTACTGAAGATGGATCACATCATGATAAACCAGATAATATATACGTGGAACTAAAAAATCAACTATCTAAATTACTTCAAACTGTAAAAGACTTAAAATATTATTTACAAAATGTTAAGGAAGATAATGGAAGAATCCTAAGAGAATAGAAAGAATTAAATTAAATGTTGCTGGATAAATTGCATAACGAAGGAAATGATAAAAGAAAATAACATGAATCTGAAACTGAAACTATATCCTACTAGAGTAAAGGTAAGAAGTTAAAATTTTCGGATAATGAAACTAATTCCTCTTCAGGAATTAATGTTAGATCACACAGAAAGAAACATAAATATTCCAGTGAAAGTAGTGATAGCGACAACAGTCCTAAAAAGATAAAATATAAACCTTACGAAGAAATTTCATGATAGTTTAAGAAGATAAAACCCCCTATGTTTAATGTTGAGGTGGAAAAAGAAGAAGAAGCCGAGGCATGGATGTCAAGTATGAAAAAATATTTTCAAATCTATAATTACTCATATAGGATGAAAGCTAGAATGACTATCTATAACTTAACTGGAAAAGATGATATATGGTGGAATGATATAAAAAGAGTGAAAAACATTAAAGAAAAGTATATGACTTGGAGGACTTTTAAGAAATATTTTAAAAGAAAATTTTTGTCTGAATAGTATTACGAAGAAAGGGCTAATGAATTTTACAATCTTAAGCTAGGTTCAATGTCGATGAAGGAACTAACTTGTAAATTTTGTATTTTATTACGATGCGTACCTTATAATATCGATAAAAAGCCTAAGATGCATAGGTTTCTGAGTTGTTTACCTCTTAGCTTCAAGGACATAATTGAATACTACAATCCAAAAACCCTTGAGGAAGTGATGAGGAAAGCTATTTTCTGTTATTGAAAAAGCAAAAATAAAAAAGAAGGTGTACCTAACTAGAAGGGTAAAATAACAAATAATTTTGAACAAAGAAGGAAAGGATTAAGTCCAAAATAAATTTCAGAAAGAATTCCCGAAACTATTCTAAGAACACTTACCAAGGAACAGATTTTGAAAGTAATACACAGCATAATTTTATAGCAGCAAAGAACAGGGACATACCTAAAAATCAAGGTAAAAATAATTAACAAAGAGTCCCTGTAAAATGATGGGAATGTCAGGGACCTCATTATGTGAAAGACTTTCCAAACAGAAAGAGAAATTTTAGCGATGTACATACAATTCAGGAAGAAGCAATTGTTGGTGACGTAGCGAACAAGATGCCCAGAATTAATGCAACCTTAGAGAATCAACATGCTGATCACCAAATATCTATGGTTGAAATAGAATGTATGATACAAAAGAAACCCATTTTTATTTTGATAGATCTAGGTTCTAGTTTAAGTTGTGTGTCACCTAATATAGTAGAAAATTGTAACTTTCATTTGAAAAAGTTTGAAAAATATTGGCTGGTTCAGTTAGCTACAGGAACCAAAAGAAAGGTAGTTAACTATGTTGAATATTGTGAAACGTTTATGAGTCAATTCAAAATTTAAGTGAAATTAAATGTACTACATTTAGGATCATATGATGTTCTAATAGATATGGACTGGGTGGAAAAACACATAGTAGTTTTAAATTACTTTGAGAAAAAATTTACATGCTTGAATGAGAAAGGAGAAACAATTACATTAAAGTGAATACCTAGAAAAGTTTCAGTTAGACAAATTTCAGCTTTACAAATGAAAAAGTCTATACGTAAAGGTTGCAAATTTGTTGTTGTATCTGTAATGAATGATGAACACATTAATAAAGAAGATGAATTAAAATTTGATGATATACCAATTTTAAGAAAAATTTTAGCTGTATTCTTGGAAGAGATTCCAGGATTACTTCGAAAAGAGAATTTAATTTTACTGTTGAATTAGTACCTGGAGTTGTACCAAATTCAAAGCCTCCTTATTGGATGAATATACGAGAACTTAATGAATTAAAATCACAACTACATGATTTAATAGATAAAAATTACATAAGACCAAGTGTGTCTCCTTGGGGAGCACCTGCCTTATTTGTTAAAAAGAAATACGGTACCTTACATTTATGTATAGATTATCGTCCCTTAAATAAGATGAGAATTAAAAAAAGATATCCATTACCCCGAATAGATGATATGTTCGACCAGATACGAGGAGCAATGATATTCTCAAAAATAGACTTGAGATCTAGATATCATCAAGTCAGAATGAAAGATGAAGATATATTTAAAACTGCATTCAGAACCCGCTACAGGCATTATGAGTTTGTAGTTATGCCATTTGGGCTAACAAATTCTCCAGCATCTTTTATGTGTTTAATGAACAGTTTCTTAAGTAAGTACTTGGATAAATTCATACATGTCTTTATAGATGACATACTAATTTATTCAAAAACAAAAGAAGAACATGATGAACACTTACAGATAATATTACAAGTTTTAAGGGAACACAAAATGTGAATTCTTTAAAGAAAAAATACAATATCTAGGCCATGTGATATCCGCGGAAGGGATATCACTGGATCTTGATAAAATAAGAGCAATAATGGAATGGCCTATTCCTAAGGACGTATCAGATGTATGATCGTTCATGGGGATTACAAGTTATTATCAGAAATTCATAGAAGGATTCTCGAAGATCGCAAATTCCATAACATCCTTACAGAAAAAAGGAAAAAAGATTTGTATGGGATTTAAAATGTGAAGAAAGCTTTAATAAGTTAAGAGAATTATTAACCACTGCACCTATCTTAAATATAGAAGATCCAAATAAGGACTTTGTTATATGTACTAAAGCATGCAATGAGGGCCTAGGTGGAGTGTTAACGCAAGAAGGTCATCTAATAGCATGAGTCAAGGAGGTTAAAAATACATGAAAATAATTATGCTACCTACAATTTAGAGTTGATCCCCATAACACATGCCTTGAAAATGTGGCACCATCATCTGATTGATAGAAGATTTTTATTAATGTCTGACAACATATGTTTGAAATACTTGTTTGATCAACAAAATATGAACGCAAGGAGAGCAAGATGGTTAGCTTTCCTTAGCAAATATGATTTCCAGATCAAACATATAAAATAAAAAGAGAATAAGGTGGTTGATTCCTTCAGCAGAAATGCAAATCTGAAATTTATAGTTGAAGTTAGCAGCTATAAAATAGAATTGGACGGTAAATTTGAAAACGGAGTAAAAATGGAGAAAGATTATCAAAATTTAAGAGAAAAAGTTACAGAAAATGAATTTGAAAATATAAAAACAGATTCCAGTTTGAATGAAAAAGGTTTACTGCTTTATAAAAACATATTATATGTACCTAATGTACCAGAAATTAAATTGTTAATCTTAAATGAAGTACATAAGAGTCCTTACTCAGGACATGCTAGTTACCAGAAAATGATAACAATGCTAAGAAAATATTATTTTTTCCCTAATATGAAAAATGAAGTGGCTGAGTACATAGCCATGTGTATAGAATGTGAGCAGGTTAAAGCTGAGCATTGACACCCAGCAGGTCTTTTGTGACCATTACCAATCCTATATTGGAAATGAGAAATTATCAGCCTTGATTTCATAATGGGATTGCCTAAAAATCAAAAGCAAAATGATTATGTGATAGTAGTGGTAGACAAACTTAGCAAGGAAGATCATTTTATACCTGTTAAAACTACTTGTAAGGCTGCTAATATTGTTGATATTTTATGAAGGAAATTTTTCGTTTACATGAAATCCTAAGATGATAATTTCTAATATGGATCATAAGTTTACTGGTAATTTATAGAAGTCATTGTTTAAAGGTTTGGATAGTAAGTTAAATTTTAGTACCATGTATCATCCACAAACAGATGGACAAACAGAAAGAGTAAATCAAATTTTAGAAGATATGTTAAGGATGTATGTTAGGGATCATCCAAAGAAATGGGAAGAGTATTGCACATAGTTGAGTTTTCTTATAACAATCATTACCAAGATTCATCTAAACTTATTCCTTTTGAAATAATGTATGGTAGGAAATGTAATAGTCTCATTTCATGGAGTAATCCGGTTGACAGGTTGATGTTAGGACTTGACTTGTTAAAACAAATGGAACTAACAATGAAACATGTACAAAGAAATCTAAAAATTGCATAGGACAAACAAAAGAGTCATGCAGATCTTAAAATAATTTAGAAAGAATTCGAAGTAGGTGAGCATGTTTTTGTCAAGGTAAAACCCAGAAAAAGATCCTTTAAGTTGGGGAGTTGTGCTAAATTAGCACCCAGGTATTGTGGACCATTTGAGATATTGTCAAGAGTTGGATCGGTGGCTTATCAGTTAGCTTTGCCACCTAATCTAAAAATACATAACCTTTTTCATATTTCTATATTGAAAAAGTATGTACATGATGTTACTCATGTAATCGATTAGATGTTATCTAGGTTGAACAAAAATGAGATTTTCAGGTGGAACCAAATTGTATCCTTGACAAAAGAGAATTTTTTTTTCTGGAATCGCACCATTGGATAAGTAAAGGTGCAATGGAAACACCTTAGTCCAAATGAATAAACCTGAGAATTTGAGAGTCATATGCGAGAGGCATATCCACTTTTTTTCCAGGAAGACTCAGATGATATTTAAACAACATCGAGGAGGATGTTGAACTTAAGAGTGGGTGTTTGTAACCCACCTAAAACTAAAAACATTTTATTTTGTGAAAATACATTACTTTAAAAGTTATTGTAAAGTTTTATGTTGTTGAACAAGGATGGTTAAAGATGACTGTGATTGAAATATTTTATTATTTAATAATTACAAGAAAATACACCTATCCAAAGAGAACTGTTGAAGAGAGTTCATTGACCCACTAGGAGAAATGATATGGTGTAGAAGGAAAAAATGACAAATGGCAGCAACAACATTCACTTTCTAGCTGTAGGAGGCAAATTCCCTATAATTGTGTTCATGTTCCCAAGAAAAGAGGAACTGAGGTGGTGGCTCATTTAATTACAAAACTGACCCAAATACCTATGCAAGTATATATATACCCATTGAACTAGAAGGAGTATCAGTACATTTCTAGAGATTAGAACCTTGTGGATTGTTGTAAATTGAAAAGTTAGGCACACAAGAGGAAATTCGACAAGGGGAAAGCTAAAGTGAAATTGCTAAGAGTTTGACTGCAAGTGTGACTGCTAAGTCACATAGAGGACAGAACAGGGTTCTACATAGTATCTTTGTCCGTGAAGAGGCTCGAGGGTCCTAAAGCAAGTAATATTGACTGCTTTCAGGAGATGGTTGGGAGGAACATTCTTCTTTAGGTGTGTGTCCACTTCAGAAGTTAACACGTTGTACAATATTCTAGAGTTCTATCTATAAAATTGTTTTTGTTTTATTCTGAAAAGATTCATAAATTTTAAAAGTTTCTCTACACTATTATTTTCTTTTAAAATAAGATAAGAAAGTTTTACTTCGAGGATAAATGAATCTTACTATATAAACCGTTTTATAGATTATCCCTTATTGCTATTTAAACCCTACATCATATATTGTTTTAAATATATTTTTTTTTTAATTTTATAATTTGTATTGCGAGTGAACCATTCCTTGCGCCCCCACAAAAAGGAAAATCTATATAAAAGTGAATATATTTTATTATCTAATGTTAAGACTTTATGGTACATGTATAGGTGGATTATTATTCATTGTTATTACAATATTTTACTTAGTGAAAATGAGTGATTTTATTTTTAGATAATGAATTCGATATCATATTATTAAATATAAATATAAAGTATTATAATAATTTATTTTGAAATATGTATTCAATAAATTAAATTTAAAAAATATATTTTTAAAATTTAAAAATAACTTATTATACTAATAAAAATTCAAGAAAAAAAATTCTGATATTTTTTTTAATATGGGTAGATGCTTCTTAATTTCTGCGAAACATGCTATGTTCATCTTGACCTAGTGAAAGCTTTACCACAAAAACTCCAACTAAATTTACATTAAAATTAAAATTACTAAATATTAAAAAAATCAAATAAAAATTATAATAAAAATCATAAATAAATAATTATGATTCAAAAAATTGATCCTTTTCAATATTCTTTCATTACAAACATAAATAAGCTGACATATTAATATAGTGAAATATTTCAAAATATTTCAAAAGGGAAAGGCCACGGGGAGCGAAAGGTCGGCCATCGCCGGGAGATCATTCGTATTCCTATCGGCGTTTTCATCTGCATCATTGTAGAGGAAAATATAGAGAGTTTTGATCGAATAAATTACTTTGTGACGAAGACTTTGCTCGTGAAATCAAAATCAAATTCTATCTCTTGGCACTCTCGATTGAGGGGACGAGTGATATTCAACTTTGCGATATGGTCATCCGAAGTTTCATGTAGACCCGCCGCGCACGCCGTTACAGCTCATTGATGTCATCTTTATTTTTGTCTAATTCATGCTAAAGAGATTGATATCTTCACCATGCATGATATATATAATTACAATTTATGACTTTCAAAGAAAATGTACACATTCAATTCATGTGGAAGAATTGATTTTCGGGGTCGCTACCAATTTTCACGGATTTTCTACAATTGTGGGCGTGATTTGTGCTCTTGAACTTTGCAATTTGGCTTAAACTCAATCGTCAATTGGACACTCTTTGATCCATTGGATAGAAGATCACTCTTAAACAAACATATTTAGTGGTCTTGGAAGTTAGTGGATACATTCAAATTACAAGTTTTCATTGCGAGAAGAGATCATTTTGAATAAGTATGGTGAATTGTAAATAATTGTTTTCATTCACAAGCTTTCACATCATTTCATTGATTTATGTTTTATCGCATGCCTACAACAATATCTCTCTCATAAACAACAGTTAATTTCAGAAAAATAATTCCGAACTTCACATCTAAAAAAGTCTCATATTCTCCATACAAGATGAAGTATGCAATGTTAATTAAGTTACATTTGCAAATGAATATATTTTGATTTCACACAATGATAACATAGATGAAGTTATCTCTTGAGAATCTTCAATTTAAAAAAAAAAACCTTTGAAGAAATCATGGGAGAGGGTCCATATTGAATAGTTCACCAAGTTGTCCATATTCTCTATACAAGATGAAGTATGCAATGTAGACCAATAATCATTTGCACATGAATATATTTTGATTTCCCACAAGGATGGCATAGATGAGGTTCTCTATTGAGACTCTTCAATTTGTATAAAAACCTTGGAAGAAATCATGGGAGAGGGTCCATATTGAATAGTTCACCAACTTGTCCATGCTCTCCTCTTCGTGTTATATTTATCATAACATGCCTTTGAGCTTGACAGGGATGCCTCTACCTCAATGATTTCTCCTTTTTTTCGGGGGATTTGTAACCTCCTCATTATGTAATTAGTCAATTTGTTCTCTTTAGTTAGTGTAACTTAATGAGGGTAATCTATTCAATTTATTCCCAAGACATCCTAACACCAAATTATGTCTTCCCTCACAACTAATGTGGCATATTACATGTAATGTCATCCCGTCCGAAAGTGTTGGAAATGAAGAATATTTCACTCATCTTCTAGTGACTTCCAATACTTTTTTAACACAAAAAAAGTCATAATCCTATAGTTGTAATACCTGCAAACTTGACTCTCTTTACTTGAATCAAATAGAGTATAGAAATGAAACTTTAGTTCGAACATAAAGACAAACCTTTAATCAACATTTATGTATCAATGCCAATAATTACCATACTAACATATATGTAATTTAGTTAATTATGTTGGAATGCGTCATGTTTCTTGTATAATGGAACTAATACCTTATTTGTTTCTTCTTATGCATGGGTAGACCTCATAGTTTTGATAAAGAAACTTTTGGAGATGGGAAACTCATGTAACAGAGTAATAAAAGCTAGCCTGGAATATGCCCATTGAGAAGGAAAATGAGGTAAGAGAAAAGGCCAGGTTGGCAATGGACAGAGTGAGACATGGTCCAGAGATTTCCATTGATACTGGGATCGATCGCAATAGAGTTAATGACATAAAAACCTCTAGTTTAGAACCACGGGTGAAGAAGTTGTGTCCAACAGACCCAACTCAAATTCCAACATCAACACAGTCTCCAACCAACAATCCATCAACGAGCCATGTTAAATCTCTTGAATACATAAGTATATTGAGAGACGTTGAGTATTTAGCGTTGGACCTAGGAGTAATGATTAATTTGCAATCTCTCCAAGAATACCACAACCATGTCGAGAAAACTCCCAATATGGACCAACATGTGAATGAAGCACCACAACAAAGAAGCCCTGGGATTCGTAGCTCATGTCCACCTTCCCTACATCAATTGTCTAGTGCAAGAAAAAGGACTCCTAGAAGTATCCATGTTGATGAAAGTTGTCTTCCAGGCCTTGAAGGTAAGTTTCCCAAACGCATTATCGATTGTCAATGTAGAAAATTAATGAAGGAATATTTTGAATCCAAAGGCGATGCAGGTAAATGTCAATTATTACTATGTTTGTTAAAATCAAATTGTTTAGTTGTTGTTAGGAGAATTCTGAGCATAAAGATGGTTAGAAGTTCAGAGGCTAACAATCATATTGTTAAAAATCTTTAGTATTTTTTTAATGCAATTGGGAAGACGTCTCGTAAAAAAGATCTTTGTGCGGCTCATCACGTGTTATCAGAATCAGTTGTAAGCAAGTCCAAATGGAAACGTCGCCTCCTTTCACACACTTCTCACATACTTAAATTAAATATAAAACTGTTACTAAGTACTTTGTTATAAGAGAAAATCTTCAGAATCCAGGTGGAAAAGATTGTTGAGATTTTGTCGGCAGGTTGCCTCATCGAGATATGAAGCTAATTGATGATGTTAAGGACTTAGTACAGAAGTTCTGGCATGTTCATACTAGACCTTCATCTAACCAAAGAGATGTGTTAAAGCTAAGAAAAGGTTCTACTGAACGTGAACCCCACGTCAAACACTTCCTTGACATAACATAGACTGGACTCTATGAGATATTCAAGAATGAGCACACACAATTGAACCTGGCCCAAAGGTCATTTGAGAAATGTAAACCATGGTACGTTCATATATGCATTGATCGAAACACATGCTGTTGTAGATACCATGTAGAATATGAATATTTTTATGATGCGTATAAACATATTTTTTTGATTTGCATACTAACATTGAGCATGGCTACAATGAATTCGTAATACCACCGAATTCATTGAGATATTTTATCATCAACATCATGTGTCCGAGGCATGAAGGAAAAAAATACTATGGAAAATCATGTATGTATGGGAATCGTTCCTGGTGCAGTGGGTTTTCTCTTTTGAATTGTTGCATTCATGGAAGCGATGAGCATCAATTTGGCAGTATGAATGTGGAGATGCAGATCTTCAAGTATGTAACCTATCAATCATATAGTGTGAAGGAAAGTAAAAGGATTGCATTGGTGAATTCACCCCTGACCACCCATCATAGGGTTTTGTAGGGTTGGTGCACCGTTTCCAGGGTTACATGGACCCCAATGGGGTGAAACCCTAGTTTTCAAATATGGCCTAGAGGCATGCCTGGGCCGTGCAGAGTTAAGTGGGAGGCCACCCTGGCCATAATCCCATGCCATGATCCCAACAGAATGACAGTTGGTCCATCGGATCCCTGGTCAACGTTCTATGGCGAGTTCTAGTAGGACTGCAAAAGCCGTTCAGGGACGTATGGCCAATTCAAGGTCGGGGTCCAAAAACCAAACCGGGTGGAAATTTTTTATTTCGTCAGCTCCTGAGGTGTGTTTGGGCATGGCCGCAATGGGAAATACACCCCCAACCGCTCGTCACAGGGTTTTGTAGGGACAGTGCACTATTTCGAGGGTTGCATGGACCCCATTTTCATGTGACTTTCAACTTGACATAACTCGGCAACCGAAGCTCGGATTGACAAATTGTCAACTCCATTGGTCTCATGGCATTCCATTACCTCTAGTGGGCCCTCTCCATCATGTTTTCATGGCCCAGTGACTTCATTATTCATCGGTTTCATAAACTAGGGTTTTGTTGAGTTTCCTTCAATGCAACTCTCACATTGGTGGGTCAACTTTGCAAAACCCTCCACCGTGCCAGTCTTAATAGTGTTCCCACCTTGGAATTCCCCATACACACTTTTTGAAGGCAACGACATGCAATCTTGCTGCTCCGTTTGGTTTTTCGCTCCCGGACTGAGAGTCACCAAGTGTCCATGAACGACATTTTCATGCGACTTTCAACTTGACATAACTCGACAACTAAAGGTCAAATCGACGAGCCGTTGACTCCATTGGTTTGCTAGAATGCCATTACCTCTAGTGGACCATCTCCACTGTGGTTTCATGGCCCAGTGACTTCATTATGCATCGGTTTCATAAACTAGGGTTTTACTCAGTTTCCTTCAATGCAATTCTCACATTCGTGGGTCAACTCTGCAAAAACCTCCACCATGACAGTCTTGGTAGTGTTCCCATGTTGGCATTTCCCATACACACTTGTCGCAACCAACTGCATGCAATCTTGTTGCTCTGTTTGGTTTTTCTATCCCAAATCGAGAGTCACCGAGTGTCTCTGAATGTCATTTTCATCGACTTTCAACTCGACATAACTCGGCAATCGAAGGTGGATGAGTCGTCGACTCAGTTGGTCTCTTGGCATGCCATCCTCTAGTGGGCCCTCTCTACTGTATTTTCATGGCTCAGTGACTTCACTATGCATCGGTTTCATAAACTAGGGTTTTGCTTAGTTTCCTTCAATGCAACTCTTGCATTGGTGGGTCAACTCTGCAAAATCATCCACCATTCCAGTATCAGTATTGTTCCCATATCGACATTTCCCATACACACTTATCGGAGCCAACAACATGCAATCTTGTTGCCTTGTTTGGTTTTTCACTCCCGGACCAAGAGTCACCAAGTGTCCCTGAACGACATTTTCATGCAACTTTCAACTAGACATAACTCGGAAACCGGAGGTCAGATTGATGAGACGTCAACTCCATTGGTCTCCTGGCATGCAATTACCTCTAGTGGGCCCTCTCGACCACATTTTCATGTCCTAGTGACTTCATTGTGCATCGGTTTTGTAAACTAGGGTTTTGTTCAATTTCCTTCAATGCAACTCTCGCATTGGTGGGTCAACTCTACAAAACCCTCCACTGCACTAGTATTGGTATTGTTCCCATATCAGCATTGCCCATACACGCTTGTTGGATCCAATGACATGCAATCTTGCTGCTCCATTTAGTTTTTCACTCACGGGCCGAGAGTCACCAAGTGTCCCTGAACAACATTTTCATGCGACTTTCAACTTGACATAACTCGACAACCGGAGGTTGGATCGATGAACTGTCAACTCCATTAGTCTCCTGGAATGTCATTACCTAGAAACCAATAGACCATGTACCTATAATATATGTACCTACACTACAACAAAGAAAGTAGAGTTTCATGAATTACAAGTAGAAACACATAATTGTATGAATTAGAAGTAAAAACTCATACATGAATTACAAGCATTATAGCCAATTAGGGTTTCATGGATTGAAAGAATTTCCCATACATGGAGATGATGTATTATTTTAGTCTCTCTTATTTAGAACCACTTAGACATATACGTAAGCCACAAGAGAAAATAGCAAAAAAACTAGGGTTTCACGAACTACAAATCATAAACCTAAAAACTAGGGTTTATAAATTTACACATATAACTACAAACTAGGTTTTTATGAAGTATAAATCCACATACATAGAGATCATGTGCTGTGTTAGTCTCACTTATGTAGAAATACTTAAACCATATACCTAAGCTATATGCACAAATAGAAAAAAAAATAGGGTTCACGAATTTAGACATAGAACTACAAACTAGGGTTTATGAATTCATTAGGTTTATATCATTATATTTGTTTGTATTAGTCAACTAGAAACTAGTAGACCATATACCTAGAATATATGTACCTGCACTACAACATAGCTAGGGTTTCATGAACTACAAACCACAAACCTAAAAACTATGGTTCACACATTTTAGACATAGAACTAAAAACCAAGGTTTATGAACTCAATAGGTTTAGATAATTAGATTTGTTAGTGTCACTCAACTAGAAACCAATATACCATTTACCTAGAAGATATGTACCTTCACTACAACAAAGAAACTAAGGCTTTATGAATTACAAGTATAACAAATAATTATATGAAATAGAAGTAGAGACACATACATGGATTACAAGTATCAAGCCAACCAAGGTTTCATGAGTTGAAAGAAATTCAAATACATAGAGATCAAATTATATGTTAGTCTCACTTGTTTATATACACTTAGACCATATACCTATTCTACAAGAACAAATAGCAAAAAATATAGTGTTTCATGAACTACAAACCACAAACCTAAAAAATAGTGTTTACAAATTTACACATACAACTACAAAATAGAGTTTTATGAACTCATTAGGTTTGGATAATTAGATTTGTTGGTATCACTTAACTATAAACCAATAGACCATATACCTAGAATATATGTAGCTAGAATAAACCATATACCTAGAATATATGCTTGCAAGCCAATAACCATAATGAATATTTCTTGTGAAAGAGGGGGTTCAAACACTATAGGACGATTCAATATTATATTTAATGGTTGGTTGGGTGATTGCGAATAAAACTGGATGTAATTTTCCTTTCAATTATGCATGTGGTTGAAGCATGTTAGTGGTTTTGATGGGATGTTATCATCATATCGTACAAATTCAACCTCTTTTACAACCGACATACATTGACATAGACCCCAATCAATCCACTTTTCATGAAGATAGGACTGTCAAACTAAGAATGATTTCCAGCCAATTCAAAATAGTTTCCTCGTTAGGGTTAAATTTTCCCCATTAATTAACATCAACTTGTGCAATTTTTTCATGGTAAACCATAAAGAATATCTCATTTGATTAGTGTATAAATAATATGTGGCATATGACTACAATCCTAGGCATGCTCATATACAAACAAAAAGTTACTTTATAAGATGCCACAAGAGATGGTTAGGTAGCGTTGGTGTTAGGGTTTCCCTCCTAGGTTTAGGGTTTCCTCATTGATTCTAAACCCTAGGTTATGCATGCTAACCCTTAAACTTCAGTTAGCCTATGCCAAAGCCACAAGTACAAGAGATCGTTAAAATTGCAAGTGCTCAACAATAGCATAACAAATATGTATGTATTCAATGAGAGTAAGCAATGTCAACTTCATCTTCAAATGATATAAATTGTCAAAGTTATCAAAATCAATGTTTGCCAAGTAGATACAACAAATGCAAGCCAACAACATTCATGTTCAATATGATTCTCATCTCATCAATACTATGAAATGGTAAGAGAAGATCATTCCAATATCAATTTCTAGCTTGCAAAATGAGACAATGATTACTATGTAAATACCAAAGGAAAACAAGTGCTTTCTATTCCAATTTGGACAATGAATAAGACTATCAAACCAATGATAACTTTCAACCAAGTATGACTGTCCCAAAATGTTACTTCCAGTCAAAGTAAAGATGCAATAGCTATGTCAATTTCAAGTTTGCAATTACGAAGAAAATTGTTAGGTAATTGCAAGTGGACTACAAGTATTCTCAATTCCAACTTGGTCAATGAATGGGACTTCCAAACTAAATGTATTTTCCAGCTAAGACAAATTTTACTATGACTGTCCCCAATAGTAATTTCCAATCAAGCCAAGAGTGCCAACAAGTACCTATATGATAGTCCTCAACAAAGATGGTATCTGGTACATGTTTTTAAGAGGTCTTTTTAGTATTTTAGTAGTGCAATGTACTGGTAGATAACTGTCAAAACTTCTTATGTATGGCCGGAAATGTCAATGATATGTAGAGTCCTAGGAGGGATGTTAAGGATAGAGAAGGGGTTTTGAAAGGGGGCCAAGGTTTGATCCTATAGGCCGAGGATAGGCGTATGAGATTCGAAGCTTAGGGTTAGGAAATGAGAGAGGAGAGGCGGAAATTTAAGCGAATAGGCTAGGAGATGGAGAAGGGAGGAAGGGTTTGGAAGGGTAGAAATCTAGGGTTTTAGGTTAGGTGTATAGTTAGGTCTAGGTCTTAGGGTTTAGGTCTACAATAGCAAGGTCGAAGCAAGGTATGACAAGCTAAGACAACAAATGGAAGGGCCAAGGGGTGAAGGGCCAAGCTAGGTATTTGCACTATGCTTTACAAGATCAGGTATTTGGTATTTAAAATTATCATTGCTATTGTACACATTTATGCACTTGTGTATTTTTTTGTTAACTAACCTACAATGTTAAACTTTTTTATGCATTTTATTGTGAACATATAGACTTTATTGCTTTGTCAACAACAAGTATTGAAAGCGCATCAACTACAATCTACTACTACATTCGACATAATGTATGCAAATATGTAATCAAAGGAAAAGTAATATAAATAAGTGCAAACTGACATATTCATATACACAAATTTCCAATCATATTCAGTAGTAGTGAAAAATGGAACATCGTTCCCAATGTCTATACAATGGAAACTCGTGCCGTATACAAAATATGGCAACTTGTTCCAAAATGCCGCATCATGGCTAGTGTACATAGGAGGGTCTCTCAATCCTCCTGCCCACCCTCAGAGCTCCTAGGTGCACCTCCAAAATCGATCTTCCTCTTCTTCGAGCTAGAGGAAGCTCGGTTATTTTGGCTGCTTCAAGCACCTCCCCTTGGGATTTGAAATGACAACAATCAAATGTCAACTTCTACAAGAAATTATACAAGTATAAAACACAATTTAAAAATCAAAATTAAGTATAAAAATATTTGTTAGCTGGAATATTTCACCTCCTGCGGATAGCAAGGTGTTCCACTGGTTTGAATGGTTCAAATCCATAACAAATAGAAGATAGAGGTTGAAGACTCTCCCTAGACGTCGTAGATACCTGGAATACAATGCTTTGATAGTCACCATGTGCACCTGCAATAAGCTCAACACGAAATAGATCAAAGCAACCAGAATATAATCTACTAATCTATGTTAGTGACTAAGGAATCTAACAACATATATATGAAATCAAATATCAACAATATATGTGGGACAAAAATCAACTTGCATTAAAAAAATATGAAGAAGTTTACAACCAAGCCTTAGTGTTGACATGCATCTCCATGAAACCAAGCATTCTCATCCCCATAAGCTCCGACTCTAGCTCTCTCTATGCTCTCCAATGATATGGACCAAGTGATCAATCCAACAGCATAACAATGCCTTAAGAGTTCTCCCCCTCAACCATGGCCATAAGCTTGTATTTATAAGGCTGGATGGATAGGGTAGGTTGAGAGATTTGTGGGTGAGGTGGCCTCCAAGATCCTAGGATTGGGGATCTCGAGCTCAACAGACCCACAACAGTAGGGATAAGGGATATCTCGAGGCTTATCATCTAGAAGCCTCGAGGAGCTTCTCTTTTTCCCTTTTTACCCAGGGTACCGCGTTTCTCCTTTAGTGACAGAGTGGTTTTGGTAATAACCTCTTATGGACTAAGGGCCGTAAGCGGTGGCACCACTTGTGGGAAACAGAGTATGGGCAGTGCAAACAAGGGTACCGCGTATGGATTAAGGGTCAAGCATGGTGCTGGGAATTTGTATTAAAAGATTGACAAATGATATGAGTTTCCACTCCAGAAGCTGGGATTCAGGGCAAGTAGGTATGTCAAATGTCTTATCACATGATGGTGACAGGATTTTGGTATAACAGGATGCCCCCCAAAGCATGAGTCTTAGAGGGATATGATAAACGAGAGCTTTGAGAGAACAAGTCATTGCCATGAGGCGAAAATGTCGGCTCGATCGGAGCAGTTCATCAAGTAGGCATCTGCAATACATCAGTATGTTGACTCATAGACACAAGTAACCAAACTCATGGCTACAGACTAATACAAGGCAGATCCATGAGAGGAATAAACAAGCATGGCTACTAGAATACAGCGTAGATCCATGTGATAAAGGACTCAAACTTGGACATAGCTACCAGACATACAATGTAGATCTATGTCATACAGATGCAAATTTGAGCATAGCCACGACCATAAAAATGTGGATCTATGCTAGATATACAAAACTCCATTTCAACCTGGGGAAAAGCAATGAGTGCTTTAAACAAATACCCAGGGTCTTTGTCTCGTCTTCCACAAAGTATGATTCTATCCATGTGATAACAATGATATGAAGTCGAACATGGTAGAAACCACTTGATTACAGGCCAATGATGTGAACCGTTAACAAGTGCGAGGGAGATCACCATTAATGTCAATGATTCCCAAGGTACTCTAGTACAATCTACTGAGTGTGAATAGATGTCATGATGTCAAACACCCAGTCGATTATATCGATCAAAGGTCAATGATGTGAACCTATGTCAAGAGCGAGAGAATCTGTCATTAAGGCATACAGATATCAAGGTACCAATCATTGTTTCTAAGACTATTTCCCGGATGATTAGCTGATGTTGACGGAAAAAGTCTCGTTAAAGGAGAGCCATGATGAGTCCCACATCGACAACATAAAACTTGAAACATAGTTCTGGAATGATGTGCATGTAGTAACCATATGACTGACTCAAAGATACTAACACATAGACTATGTGGACTGTAGAGGCAACACTTCTTCAAATCCCCTTTGAACATCGGGTGGCATGACAAAAGACTTGGCAGCATGACTAGATGGGACAGACACACAATGTGATAGTGGACAATGCATTCTTTTGAAAGACTCAAAGGAGTGACATGACTCATGAAAGTGGATTGTCACAGAGATCATCTGAATACCCAATTGACTAACATGATTGTGTAGACAAGTGCCATGTTCAAAGGTAACGACAAACAACTGCCATCATTTGCAAAATTATTCCCTTCCCATTTCCCCCATCATGATCGATGAGTGCCTCTTTTTGGTTTTACGAGTTCAAAGAGGGTAACAAACACTCGGTATAGCTTATCGAAAGACAAGTCCAGACTCATATGTTTTACGAACATAAGAGAGGAGAGGTTATATCCCAAAACGGGTCTCTCAATGTTTAATTTAACAAGTCCACTGAAAGAAAACTCAATATCGTTCATGTTTAGAGAGTCTGAACGAATATGGAAGAAGACTCCAAAGGGTCCTTTTTCATATGATTTAGTCTCTAAGGCCTAAAAAAGTATAAAATCATACCTTAGAGAACTCTTCCAGTCATGATTGGCTGGAGTGTTCCTTTTTCGTAAATAGTCCTATCGGAACCGAAAAAGAGATAACCTACCGTCGGAAGGATGACTCTTCAAATACTTTTTCGAGTATGAAGGAGACAAGTACTCGACAACCTTTTCATATTTAAGGAGCCTAAAAAGAGTTTAAAGAGGACTCCATGAGTTTTCTTTACACAATGTCACTTTTTACGAGCCTGGAAAAATTCAGAAACGGACTTGACGATCTTTTCATGTTGTAAGGAGTCTGAAAAAGATGTGAAAAGAAGACTCCATGATGTTTCTTTGCACAATGTCAAATTTTACGATCCTGGAAAGATTCGGAAATGGACTCTGACCTTTGATACTAGGTTTAGAGAGCGTGATCAAAGTGTCGTAATAAACGCTCATCGACCTTTTTCGTTTTATGAAAGTACGAAAAAGCCATAAACAAACTTTCAAAGATTCTTGCTAGAGTTCTCCTATCCTGCAATAGTCTCAGAAATAAGTGTTAAATGCATTTACAACTAGCATTAGGGATTACGACAGATAAATTTTGACCAAAATATGATTTTACATCCAAACTATAGCGAGTCAGACCCAAAAATGCCTATATAAGTCAAGTAAATAGTAAAAAATCAAATCATTTCACTATTTACCTCTAGCAGAGAGCACTTGGAGCATTTTCTTAGCCAGATCTTCCACAGCTGATACCGAGAGCTTCCACCATCCGTTTTCAGCATCGTCAGTTGTAGGTAATAGCTAAGAGCCTTATCTTTCATTTCATAGCATCTATTTTGAGGTTTGGTGGGGTTTTGGGTCCATATGGCGAGCCCTAAAACTCAAAATGCGGGCACCGCGGTTACCCCTTGCGGGATACGTGGTTCCACCCTAGAACCGCACCAACAATATAGTGGACAGGCAGTGCCACCGCCTGTCTCCAACTGTGCATAGGCGGTGCTGACCGTGGATAAGTTGAACTAATGGTATGAGTGATATAACTTCATTCTTTTGATTTCCAATGATTTAAGGATGATTTTAATGCATACCATTGTGGTTTTTGGCAGGTCTAAATTGCTCAAAACATGGTGATATGGAAGGAAATAACTCATGACAATGAGGATGCTGCTGCTAAGAGAAATGCGGGTTGTATTGCCGCATTACGGGGCTGTGGGCTCTTGAATTTATTTTTGACCCCAAGCATGGTGTCGCACGAACGGCTACTGGAACACATACTACAGATGTGGAATCTAGAGTAGCAGTACTTTGAGGTGGGGGCACACATACTTACAGTGGAGGTAGAGGATATTTACTTCCTGACTGGTCTATTGAGACGGGGTGCCCCCATCTCATTGACAGGTTCCTGTGGTGGGGACATTACTACTAGAGAGCTTATAGATTGACATTGTGCACTAGAAACAGGTACATCGGGGAAGAAGATCCCCATCAAGGCAGTGATGGATAGGGATCTACAGACTGTCTTGTTTACTATGCAGAGGGTGGCCAAAAGTCAAGGTGTGTACCACGCTTCCAGGGCACACATGCTGTGTGCCATAGAGGCTATGGCACCCACGGTGTTCAACTGGGCAGAAGCAATGCTTCCAATCTTCAAGGATCAGCTGACTAAGTGTCGGCAAGGAGAGATGAAGCAGTTCGGCTTTGGTTCCATATTAACCTGCTTCTTCTTCGAGCGGGTTCCCCAAATGAGGCCACATGTGACCTTCCGAAGTCTGAGAGCATGGGACCCCCATATGCTGAGGTGGGTCCAGGTCATGGCTCGCACAGGAGTGGGTAGGGGAAGGGTGAAGTTCGGTGATCCATTCTTCATATGGCTACGGGATTAGATCCTCATGGTTGAGGACTATGCTTACGCAGGCACAAACTTCACAAGAGATCCTGACCTACCACTCCCACCTGGTAGACAGTGGGGCGACATCAGTAAGAAGCAATAAACCCTAAAATGGATGAAATGTTTTTTATGTTTTATATTTTTTATGTTAAGTGACAAGACCTGTATATTCTCATGCAGATGTTGTTGTAGCACAACCTGGAGGAGCATCTCCAGTGGATAGGCGAGCAGGAGCTTGCTTTGTACCATAGGGTGATGATATCACCGGGGAGCTAGAGGAGAACCTGGAGAGGTTGACTTTGGACATCCCAGATGTTGACATAGATGACCTCCCAATGAGATATCAGAGATCCACAGCGGGAGTACTGGGCCGATTCAGTAGGCTGCTGCATAGGGTAGTTCGAGCAGTGATGTGCTATCACGAGCACCACTATTGTACGAGATATGTACTGAAAGCTGATAGCTTCAGGATTTTGTATGATGATTTTTCCTGAAATCCTACGTGCTTCAGAGGAGGTCTCGGGGCCTATTTTTGTAAACTTTTTTGTATATATATATATATATATATATATATATATACAGACTTTTACATGGTGTTTAAATGTTTCAAATGGAAAATGCATTTTCTATGAGTTTTACATGTCTCTAAATGTTTATTTACAATGGACCATGTTTGATTTACCGTCATTAATGGGAAATATGCCAGTCTAGGATGTAGTTAGCCAATGAGTCAGCGACTACATTATTTTCCCTAGGGATATGCCTATAAGTAATAGTTTCGAATGATCTTTCTAAAAAACGCACTCTCTGGAATAGGCGGAGGAGTATCAGGTTCCTAATGGTGTAGATATGGTTCAAATGGCGAACCATGAGCTGCGAGTCCATCAAGACTACTAGATCATGAAAATCCTGGGAGGAATCTTTAGTCAGAAGACTGATGACTACTTCATACTCGACGATGTTATTAGTAGCGGGACCTATACAAACCGCTCCTGAACTGAACAAATCTTCAGCCGAGGAATAGAGAACCCAAGCAGCCGAGGTAAGATTCAAGGTGTGGTGGCAAGCACCATTAGCGAAACCGTAGAAAGCCATCTGCATGACCAAAACATGGTATAAATAGATGTGGACATGAAGCTCAAAACCATCTTGAAAATACTAAAAGCACACTGAAAGCCAATTAATATACATATATACAAGATACTACCCAAGAAAACCTAGGCATAGTACCTTTTCAGGTACAACCCATTGTGAGGTTTCCCCAAATGGATCCCATCATAATCAACGAGCTCGTAAGCTCCTTTCTCTAACACCTTGGAAATAACAAAAGGTCCGTACCACACGGATTCGAACTCATCCTTCCCTAGTTTGTCATATCTCTAGTCATAAGTCAAGACTAGGTCACCCTCATTAAAGACATGAGGCTGGACAGATTTATCATACTGTGCATTGACGCATTTCTTATGCGCCTCATTAGACAAGGCAACATCTCTGCGAGTCTCGCCAAGGTTATTCAAGTATAAAAATCTTTCTTCCTCCGTGGAAGTGTTTAGGAGAAGTTCGATGACAAGTTGTAAAGATGGAATCTGACATTGGATGGGTAAGACAGCTTCAAGTCCATAGACAAGCTGGAATGGCGTGAAACCAGTAGCTATTTTCATAGAAGTCCAATAAGCCCAAAGGGTAGAGAAAAGAACGTGGTGCCAGTTTGATTTATGATCTCCAACCATCTGACGAAGCATAGTTTTCAAAACTTTGTTAATGGCCTCTACCTGACCATTAGCTTGTGGATAATATGGCATAGAGTTTTCATGGTGAAACCCTAGCTTGGCACTCATTTCCTCCATCATCTGATTACAGAAATGGGATCCGTGATTAGTAACGATGGACTGCAAAACTCCAAATCTAGCTATGATATGATTGAACAAGAAGAGGGCGGCAGTCTTACCATCTTCTACATATGTAGGAATGGCCTCAGCCCATTTAGTAAAATAATCCATGGCTACGATGATGTAACCATGCCCCCTGGCTAAGGTAGGCTTACAATGCATGAAGTCAATCCCCCATTTGGCGAATGGGCCAACGGCAATGACGGGGTGTAGAGGAGCAGGATGGGTGCGCTTTTTAGGATAGAAGTGTTGACAAGGTGGGAATTTCTTAACAGCCTCATGACAATATTTAAATATTGAAGGCCAGAAATAGCTAGCGCAAAGGATTTTCTAGGCTGTAGCCATCCCAGATAAATGACCGCCACATGCTCCCGAATGGCAATCATTCAACACAAGTTCAGCCTCCTCATGAGTGAGGCATCGCCGGAGAATAGAGTCAGTCCCACGTCTATACAAAGTATCATTCATGATGAGATAGTATTTCACGTGGCGATGGATACGGTGGCGATCATCGCTGGATAAATGCGGCTGAAAACGTTGTGTCTAGAGATATACAAGCAAATATCCATACCAAGGTTCAGTAGTGCTTATCAGGAACATGAATTCATCTAGAAATGAATCACTGGGCTCAGATTCCATCAAAGCACAGGGAAGATCACACATAAGCTCTGCAAATACGAAGTATTTCTTTGATGTAGCCTTGGCAAACTCCAGATCGAACTCCTAAAGGATAACTATCCAACGGGAGTACTTTCCCCCGAGCACCTGACGAGTCAGGATGTAGTGCATCGGGTTCTGGTCTGCCAATACGGTGGTAGTGTGGAGTAGAATGTAATGATGAAATTTTTGTACAGCAATGACCGTGGCCAATGCTAACTTTTCCACATATGAATAACGGGTTTCAGAATCCAAGAGATTCTTACTGGCGTAATAAATCACATGCTCCTGACCATGGAGATTGTCCTGCGCTAAAACCATAGCGATGGTAGTAGCAGAGGCAGCAATATACAAGAGAAATTCCTTTGAATAATCAGGGGGGTGTATCATAGGTGAATGAGTTAGAGCGTGCTTAAGATTATCAAAGTCGCATTGGGCCTGGTCATCCCAGAAGAATGGAGTGTTCTTCTTAAGGAGACGCATATAACCGTGCATTTTCTCTGTGAAATTGCACACGAAATGGTGGAGAAATTTTGCCTTCCCCTGCAAACTTTGGAGTTCAAAGAGATTATTTGGGGCTGGTAGATTAAGAATGGTGGCAATTTTTAAAGGATCTATCTGGATACCATCTTTGGATACCACAAAACCTAGCAGACGTCCCATCTCAACGCAAAAAACACATTTATGTGGGTTGAGTTGTATATTATAGTGACGACATCTCAAGAATATCTCTCTAAGATGACCAGGGTGGTCCTCCCGTTGCTGTGAATGAGCAGGGAGGTCGTCAAGGTACAGTTCAACAATGTGTTTGACATTGTGAAACGCATAGGACATCGCACGCTAGAACGTAGCTCCAGCATTTTTTAAGCCAAACGGTAACTTCTTATATGCAAAGGTTCCCCATGGGCAAATAAATGTCGTCTTATGCTTATTGGAGGGTAATATCTCAATCTGATTATAGCCGAAGAATCCATCCATGAATGAAAAGATGACACTTCTAGCACAGTTGTCGATAATTTGATCGATATGCGGGGTAGGAAAGTTGTCCTTGGGACAAGCTTTATTCAGATCCCTAAAGTCGATAAAGACTCTAATGGTGACCTGCTTTTTATTGACAGGGACAATGTTCAATACCCATTCTGTTAGGGGTATAGGATAAATAAACCCAGCTTTCAGAAGCTTCGCAATTTCAACTTTTATAGCTGCGGCCTTCCAAGGATGGGCTTGCCTAAGTTTTTTCGTAACGGGTTTCACCGAGGGATATGTTTTAATCTTGTGGATCATGATGGAAGGGTCGATCCCCGAAATCTCTTCGTAGGACCAGGAAAAAATATCACGGAATTCTTTAAAAAGTGCCTTATAGGCTTCAGATTCATCTATAGAGCAGTTCTACCCAACATGAACATGCTCGATAACATCAGGCTTGGCTAATATGTCAATTCGGTTCGCCTGAGTAATGTTGCAAAGGTTTCCTTCAGAATTTGTATGTTGCAACAATATAGGACTTTGAGGAACGTTGACAATATCAGTAGGAAACAAGGATGCAAAATCATGGTTAATCGAATTGGTGTTGGGGAGGAACATGGATCTGAGATGGTGATCCTCCCAAATGGACTCATCCATGCTCATGATCTCAATAATGGACTCGTCGAAAGGAAAAGTCTCAGAGAGATAATCTAGAGTGGGAAGAGAAGGTTCTAACCAATACGGTAAATGGTAAGGATCCGAGGCCACTAGATGAAGATCATCAGTGTGATCATCAGAAGAGGTTTGAATGGCATCATACATAGCTTCGTGTGGACTTAACGAGGTGGACTCAACAACATAGTGGCCCTTAGGCTCATAATCAAATGAGGCGATCATATTGACTGACGCAGAATCCATGCTAGGAAGAGTGGATGGAAAAACTCCCATGAGGGATGAATCCTTCAACACGCCTACCCCAATCGATTGGTAAGGAGGAGGGGACTAGCCTAACATGGGGATGTTATTAGCCGTGGAGGTAGTAACATCCGGTGTGCAGAAATCAAGCTGTTCAATAGTAATGATTCTCCCCATATGTGGAAATTGGACAGTTCGGAATACTGTTGAAGCAACAACAGTCATAGCATAGAACCAATTTCATCCTAGAAGGAGATTGTAATCTAAAGGGGCATCTACCACTTCTACTTGGATGTAAATGGTTTTTCCCCCCAGCTTGACCACGAGGGCTAATTTGAGACCATGGGGCTGGAAACCCCATCCATCAAAGGCTTTAAGGGTCATAGGTGATGTTACAAGCTCGGGAGAGCCAAGGGCTTTCCAACAAGAAAGAGACAATACGGAGGTTGAAGCTCCTTCATCTAGGATCATTCGAAAAACCTTCTTTCCAACTACTTTCGTAACGACTTGAAAATCAATTTTATGTGGTAACCTAGACTTATAGTTCTCAACATTAAAATGAATCAAGTTGGTGTTATCCAGGTCTAAAGCTCCTAATGCAGTCAACAGGTTTGTGCGCTGTGTAGGGAAACTTTGGAGCACTTCTAGGGTAGACATTGCACAAGGTGCCTGAGCGAGATCTTCAACCACATTATAAAATTGAGCAGCTTGGACATTGGGATTAAATACTGCCTTCCGAAGAGTACTCTTAGGTAGGCGCAAAATCATGTCAAGAGTAGGATTCTTGATAGACAAGGGGAGAGTAGACGAGGACTCAGGAGAACTAGTAGGCTTTCCCTGAAGACGAATGATCTTCATTTTTATCCGTAGGTTTATCATAATTCTGACTTTGAGTTTGCAGATGGATGGTATATGAGGACATCATACGAATTTCCTTTGACGAACTGGAATTACCCTGATTAGATATGTGGTCTATCAGCTGTTGTTGAGAGGGAAAAGGATCCGTAAGTACTGCAGGTGTGGGATTGGACTTCAAAAATTGGGAGATTTCGTTCCGATGAGGACACCCCTTTGAAAAATGGTCACCATCGCATAGCAGATAGGGATATTTCGCTTTTCTTTTCCCTTTGTCGTTATCACCATTGGTTGGTCATGGAGTCTCCGACCGGTTTCCAGGTTTTTTATTTTGATTTCTACCTTTCTTTTTATTACCCAAGGTTTGAGTACTTTGAATAGAATTGACCACGATGGAAACTTTAGGATTTGAAGGAGTAGATGGGGCAGTTTGGGTTTGCTTGGCAGGTTTCGCCGTTAATGGGGACTGGATTGAACCAACAATCCCATCAACAGGTACTTCTGTTGGTGGCTTGGCAGGATCGGTGCTGGGGCGAGGAGCTTGAGGGATCAAGTCATAAAGATTGCCAGACTGGGAATAAACCAAGTCTAGGTACTGAGCCCGACTGATAGCCTGCTCTTCAGTAACAACACCGCCCATAGCCACATCTTGGGCAATAGGAGGCAACAAGGATTTGGTGAACCAATCAGCTAGTAACTAATCTGGAATAGGGGCCTTAATAAGCCTTCTCCACCTTCTCCACTCATGAATATGATCGGATATGTGGGTGGAGGTGTTCTGTCGCAGAGAGGTTAAAAGATCAGTACCCGTTTCATAACAAATAGGGAGTTGAAAGTATGTAAGAAACATGGTTGCCAGTGAGCCAAAATCCAAAAACGAATGTTGTGGGAGTTCAATGCACCACTTCGCAGCCGTACCGGTCAAAGTTCACTGAAAGAGTCGTAACCGAACAGAGTCATCCATGAGGGAATTTGAAGAACACCACAAATGGAATGTCATCACATGGTTCTTCGGATCATCTCCTTATTTCCCATCGAATTTCGGGATGTCCGATGGTAACTTTACCAGAATAGGGGGCCACGAGGGATTGTGTCGAATGGGGTCATTAATCAACTTGGATAGATCAAGTAAGTCCAAAGTTTCTAGGAAAGGTAACTGTTGGTTGGGATGAACATACTGGTAATATTGATATGGCATATAATTACCAGTAGGACCATAAGTGGACTGATAAACAAGTTGCTGTGATGAAGAACTACCAGAAGATCTTCCTGTAGGGGGGTGATTTCTGGGATCAGGACCGCTAGGACCACCAGGGCCTCCAGGAGGAGGACCACTAGGGCCACCGGGACCACCAGTACCACCGGGAGCACTAGAACCACCAGGACCACCAGGGGGTGGACCACTAGACCCTCTGGGGCCACCAGGAGGAGGTAAACCTCTAGAGCCACTGGAACCACTAGGAGGAGGGCCACTAGACCCTCCAGGGCCAGAAGGAGGAAAGCCACTAGGTCCCCCAGGACCACTAGGGCCACCAAGACCATAAGGAGGAAATTTTCCAAATCCTCCGAGACCATTAGGCCCCCTAGGAGGAGGACCTCCAGAAGGGGGTCCTCCGGCACCTCCCGCAGTATGTATAGGTATCCCCCCCATAGCTGGCATGTAAGACCAGTTGGGTTGCCCCCATGGCGTAAAATTATTACTAGGGTATGGAATTCCTGTAGGATTGGGTGGATGATTAATATTACCTACAGGTATTTGATAACCATAACCTCCAGAAGATTGAATGGTTACAGGCTGGGCTCTGGAGGGTTGACCTGAACTGGATGGGGGATTAACCACATTAGAATGGGTGGGAGGGACATAAACTGTAGATGGTTCTATGTTAGAGGTTTTTCCTCGACTAGTAACAATTCTAGTGTCAGATAACGTAGGTCGTGACGGGGGTTTCCCCCGGGCACTAGAAGGTGTAGACGAAACAGGAATTGAAGATTGAATCTCAGGTACAGAAGACCTACGAAAATTAGGTATAGACATAACATGAGAGGTGGTAGGGGTGGTATCTTGACCTGGGTTGCGAGGTGTCAATGGACAATCTATAATCGGTTCAATGGGTCTCATAGATTCGGCAAGTGAACGATATCCCCTAGGAAGAGATGTGGACCTTGGTAGTGTTGGGCCTAAAATGTCATCAATTTGCTTATCAATCTCCTCTGCACGGAGAATGGCAGAACGGTATTGCCTACGTTCTTCTTCAATTTCAAAAGAGATTCCATGGGTTCCAAATGAAGCAATGGCCTAACCTACAGGGGTTTCCCAAAATGAAGCATTGGGACCAAAATCCGGGCGAGCAGTATCATCAACACGTCCTTCCATGGGATAATGGAACGAGGAATCTCCTCAAGAAGGCTATTGGACCAAGGGAGGTGAGTGTGAAGAATATGGTACTCCACTTTCCACAACCACAATATCTCCCACTTGGGAGGTGGTAGCAGCTCCTTGGTCAATAGCTTCCATAGGATTTTATCCTGAACCAGGAATAAAATCAGGTGGCAAGCCCCATACTCTTCTGGATTGTCTTAACCCAGCCAGTTTGTACAGTTCCTAACTAACCTAGGGTCTCAAAATATAGAAAACACACCAAAAATAAATTATGTACACAAGCTATAGGTCAAAGCAAGCACACTTAAAATGATAGGAGGAGTTCAAAAGTTAGGTCTCTCACTAGGATTGTCAAGAAGGTGCCACTCGCAATATACCTCGAGGGTACGTGTGTAGTAATATCCTCGAATGTTGTTTTTGGTGTATGGCTCCAAACAAGACGGCCAAAGGGCTTTTCTCAAATAGATAAGGTACCCTAGTGGGGTCTCCTGATATACTCAAGGTACGTGGGAGCTTGAATTGGTAGTAGTGTTGTCTAATGCATAACTGTACACAAGGGGCCTTCTGATATACAATCGAGTATGTGAAGTACCTTTCTATATACCTTAAGGGTATGTGAAAGGCCATTCGATATACTGACGGTACGTGGAAGAACCACGCAAGTCCCAAAATGTAATGCTAACAAATAACGACAGCTCCTATGCTTAATGACGCCCAAACACGTCTCTAACCTACCACTCAAGTTACTACATAAATTTTAACCTACAACTACCGTTAATTTTAACTTATACGGTTAGGTGAATGCATGATGTTTTGACAGAAAAGTAAAACCATGCAGTATGCTAGTGCAAAATGTTCACTTTACCGTTCAGTATGCCTACTTACAAGAGGGAAACAAAGTGTTTTCCTTTTGTTTCAAAACCAAAAATACTTCCACACAACAGTCATGAACATCAAACAAAGACAAGCAAACACTTTTCCAAACTGATTTCTTCTTTCCGAAAGCAAATGAGAAGGGGAAGAATCTCTTTTCCTAAAAGAAAAACAAGAAGCACACCTTATGCACTCTATTTTTTCCAATTTCTCAAACATAAGCAAATCTAACTTAAAACTACCATTTTTTTTATTATTTTGATCGAGATAGCTCTAAATGCATGAGAGACGAAAGATCACAAAGGTTCTGAAAGCTTGTAAATCCAATCAGAAAACCAATGTCCAACGCTCAATGATGATATCCTAGTCTCAGTCAAAAATTTTCTTTTTTGAAGGAAGGAAAAAGAAGTTTACTATGCAAATAAGAAATGAAACCTAGAAGCTAATCTAGTGTTCTTCTTTTAGTCTATGTAGCAGAAACGAAAAGATATTTTTAAATAACACCCTAAGATTGTCAGACAACAATAAATCCTTTCATAAACACAACCAACAAGCATAGAAGCGGATGAACAATCAAAAGACTTAATCAAACTTTTGAAATTCCACTCAAATCAATCTTAAACCATAAAAACTCAAACCACAAGCATCAGATTCAGTAACACAAGTCTGACTAGTAGAACTGAAAGCAATCAAAATCCAAATTTTTGCAAAGAAAAATAAGGAAGAAGGGCTTTGGAATGATGCCTACCTGGCACCGTGTTTCTCAAGTGTTGACAGAGCGTTTCCCAGACAACATCGCTTCTTGTCAACAAGTTACAGGCGGTGGCACCGCGTACTGTCCACTTTGTTCAGGTGGTGGCACTGCTTCTTGTACACAACATAGGCGTGGTTCCCTATAGATGACCAAAACACAAGAAGAACGAAGGATCCATTCAGAAAAAGGCTAGATCAAGGAAAATACTATAGAATTGAGTATGGAAACAGAGCATAAAAGACCGAAATGACTCAGATATGAACAAATCTGGAGTTTTCAAACCCAAATGAAGTCAGTTAGAGAGTAGATCTAACTGAAGAGAGTTGAAGAAGGAGCCTGGATTCGGACAAGAGTTGCAGACTAAGGAAGATCAGAACGACTGATACACAACTTCATTCCCCAGCGAAGTCACCAGATTTGTTATCTAAAATATTTCACCTCTTGCGGACAGCAAGGTGTTCCACTGGTTTGAATGATTCAGATCCAGAACAAATAGAAGACAGAGGTTGAAGACTCTCCCTAGACGCCGTAGATACTTGGAATACAATTCTTTGATAGTCACCCTGTGTACCTGCAATAAGCTCAACACGAAGCAGATCAAAGCAACCAGAATATAATCTACTAATCTATGTTAGTGACTAAGGAATCTAACAACATATATATGAAATCAAATATCAACAATATATGTGGGACAGAAATCAACTTGCATTAAAGAAATATGAAGAAGTTTACAACCAAGCCTTAGTGTTGACATGCATCTCCATGAAACCAAGCATTCTCATCCCCATAAGCTCCGACTCTAGCTCTCTCTATGCTCTCCAATGATATGGACCAAGTGATCAATCCAACAGCATAACAATGCCTTAAGAGTTCTCCCCCTCAACCATGGCCATAAGCTTGTATTTATAAGGCTAAATGGATAGGGTAGGTTGAGATATTTGTGGGTGAGGTGGCCTCCAAGATCCTAGGATAGGGGATCTCAAGATCAATAGACCCACAACAATAGGGATATGGGATACCTCGAGGCTTATCATCTAGAAGCCTCGAGGAGCTTCTCTTTTTCCCTTTTTTCCCAGGGTATCGCGTTTCTCCTTTAGTGACAGAGCGATTCGGGTAATAACCGCTTATGGACTAAGGGCCATAAGCGGTGGCACCGCTTGTGGGAAACAGAGTATGGGCGGTGTGAACAAGGGTACCGCGTATGGATAAAGGGTGAAGCGTGGTGCTGGGAATTTGTATGAAAAGATTAACAAATGATATGATTTTCCACTCCAGAAACTAGGATTCAGGGCAAGTAGGTATGTCAAATGTCTTATCACATGATGGTGACAGGATTTTGGTATAACAGGCAACTCGTTCCAAAATACCACATCATGGCTAGTGTACATAGGAGGGTCTCTCAATCCTCCTGCCCACCCTCAGAGCTCCTAGGTGCACCTCCAAAATCAATTTTCCTCTTCTTCGAGTTAGAGGAAGCTCGGTTATTTTGGCCACTTTGACCACCTCCCCTTGGGCTTTGAAATGACAACAATCAAATGTCAACTCCTACAAGAAATTATACAAGTATAAAACACAATTTAAAAATCAAAATGAACTTTTCAAATCTTAAATAGCTCACCTCAGACGAGACCATAAGTGGTGAGCGGGCCACCCTCCTCTGTGATCCAAGTCTCTCGGCAATTCCACACTACAACATTTAAACAATAAGATAACTCATACAATTTACTGCCTATGTTAAGTTTCATTAATATTGCATGATATTTTCATAAACTAATCAATCTCACCGTGAACACAACAGGTTGGTCCTAGGGGCTGGCAAGTGGAGTAGTTGGCTGGTCCTCGGGGGTGGCAGGTGGAGCAATGGGTTAGACAACCTGCTCTGATGCTAGGGTGGATGGCATATCGGAGGATGCAGCCACATCGACGTTGGCTACAAAAATAGGGGGTACGGTGAGAGAGGGTGTGGACTGGAGTGGGAGAAGTGGTGATGTACGACGACAAACCCCAACTAGATGTAGAATGGAATGGGCCACCCTGGAAGAGGAAATAAGGGTGGTGGGGGAATATGGGGGAGGGGGTTGAGGTCTCAGATGGGGTGGAGGGATGGGTGAATGTGGATGGATGGTTTATCGTGGTCGGAGGGGGGAGGGTGGAAACATAGGAAATTAAAAGGGAGGGGGTGGATGGGTGGGGTGGGGTTGGGGGGGGGAGTGATCGAAGGCTGTGATGAAGAAGGGGGAGTTGGATGAAAGTGTAGTGGTGGATGGGAGGCAAGGGATGGATGGAATGGGGTGGGGAGGGATGCAGGGAAAGGGACATGTATGCCAGGGGCTACACCTGACATATATTGTGGGAAAAAGACAGTCCATGAAGAGATAGTGACACCGGCGTGCCTATGTACTCGGAACTACATACATATTCATGGCCTTGTATATTAGTACATAAAAAATATAACTATACAAAGCTAATACATCAAAACTGAAATTAAATTTATACTTTATTACACGATACCTTCTCATGAGGGGATCTGCTGATCCCCGTCGAGGATGGCTGGTCACTCACTCTTGCAGACATCTGTGCAAACACAAAGATATTTAGATTCAATTACTAAATATTAACTACATTGGATGAAAAGATTTACTAATAACATTGAATTTAATTACTGAAAGAAAACTACCTATGTGTATGGTGTCGCGATGTCCTCTACAGCTTCCATGGCTCCATATAGGTTGAAGGAACCAACGTCCTCCCACCCAGGTGTTGGAGACTCAGCACTGAATAACTATACATTAAAACAAATCAAGTCATCAACATCTGATTCTAAGTTAAATTTATTAGAAATTATGAGATTGCAAAATGTATAATCAATACTTGAACATTAAATAAAATAATAACTAACCTGGTGTAAGTAGCTCTCTCTGGCATGCTCCTGCGTGGGAACATGGCATGCATTCCCACAGCGAGAACAACGATGTGGCATTGGTCCCATCGAGCTGGATGGATCATATTGGGTACCACTTGTAGCTTCTCTCCCTTTCCCACCACCAGTAGACCGTGCAAAAGTGTGTCTCTCAGGGTGTTCCTGCTCGCTTTGTGAGGACGTAGACACAAATGTGGTATGCCTGAGAAGGTGTCGTGTGGTGCGTCTAACGGACTCATGGATCTCATCTAGCCCACTGCCTAACCCAAGGGGTTGATTGTTAGGATTATTAATCCTCCCTTGTCCAATTTTTTCATATGTCTAAATTAGGAGTCTTGTCTAAATCAGGAGTCCATCCAATCTATTTTTAGTCACTAGCACCATTGGGTCCACTTAGCCTAATTGGGGCACATTTTTCAGTTACTAAAGTGTGGGGAACACTAATTGAGGCCTACTACCACTGATTGCACTTGCATGCATCAGTTTAGGATCCTCCTAGACCAATCCCTACGATTTAGGATCCACTGGGAGTGCTGATACAACCAAGGTCAGTTGAGTTGAGTTGGTGACTAGTCAAGCTCAGTTAGGAGTCAATTACATTCAGTTCTAATCCTATACATTCAGTTAGTGCTAGATTTGCATGGCTGTATGCATGAGTCAATTAGCCTTAGTCAACACAGAATTAGACACTTGAGTTGTGTTTTAGAACTCCGATGAACTCCGATAATGATTTAGACAAGGTCAGTTAACTACTGAGTCCTCCAATAATGATTTAGACAAGGTCTTAGTTACCTACAGTCAAGTAGAGTCTAATCAATTCGAATTTCCTCATGTGGATTCAAATTGCTTGTGGCTATTTAGCCATTGTACTTCATTGTAATTATTATCAAATTACTCTTTGATTAATGAAAAGCATTCATAGTTGCAAGCCATTTTTGCACTGTTTCATTCTTCAATTGCTGAGTAAATTATGTGATCTATATTGTGAGTTGTGTGTTTTTCCACAGATCTATGTGCTCAATTTAATATGGTATCAGAGCCTCGGAGGACAAGGCACCTCTCCTCCCCGGAGCTCCAATTGGATCATTTTTTTTTAGCAATTTGTTCCATTCCTACTCTGCACCAAAAGTTGAAGGCTTACCACTTAATACCCCAAGTTAAGGAATTGTTGATCAAGCTTGCTTGATCTTATGCTGTGTGTGATGAAGACCTGAAATACGCAGGTAGTCAACCTTACTTTGTATGTTTGATTGTGTGACAAGTTATCAACTCTTCTCACAGCATTCGCTACAAGAAGTCCTTTCTTCTCACTACATTTGCTACAGTAGCTCAGTCCTCCTTACTGCATCCAAAATGGATCATTCAGTAGAGCCTCTCACTCCCTTCAACTATTATCAGCAGAAGGAAGACATAGGGGTACTGCTCCGCACCAAGAAGCTCTTCAGACTCACAGAAAAAACAGAGGCAGTGCCAGTTTTAAATCATGACAAAGAAAAGTACTTGAACAGGCTTAATGAAGCTCATGGATACTTATTCTCCTCACTCTCTCTCGATCTTTGATTCCACATCCAAGGATTGAAGACTCCCAAGGAGATTTGGGACAAGCTTGCCTCCTTATTTGATAAGCAGGGTGAGATGAGCGTCCATCAGCTAGAAAATGATATGATCTCTCTTAATCCATCCAAATTTGAATTACTGAATGAATTCTTCAGAAAGTTCAAGAACCTAATATATCGGTTGAAGAAATGCAAAGTGGAGAAGGATGAAGATCGGCTCATCCTTGCCATTCTCACAAAGCTCAATGCAGAGTACTCAGTCTTTGTATCAACCTTCCAAACAGTAAGGCTAACCACTCCAAATTGGAAGATGCCCACTCTTGATGCCTTCATCCAATATCTCTCTTTTGAGAATGATAAATTGATCCAAATGGGGATCATTCGATCTCCCAAAGATCAAGATTTGCTTGCAAGAGGAGATAAGGTAGCGAATGACAAAGGGAAGCAAAGAGATGAGTCTCCTGTGAAGAAAGAGAAGTCAAAGGAGTCTTCAGGTTCGAAGAGAAGCAAGAAGAATGGCAATGGCAAGTTCCTTTGCTCTTACTGTGGAAGGGGCTTTCATTCAGAAAGCTCTTGTATGAGAAGACAACTTGATGAAATGGCTCTTCTTTTGAAGAAACATAACATTTCTGCACCTACTAGCGCAAGGAAGGATGACTCTGAAGAAGAATATGAAGAATACCAAAGGAAAGGCCATGCACTGAAGGCTAGCTGCTCATCAGCTCATGTCTTTCTCATTGATTATGGAGCTTCCAATCATATGGCTGCATCCAGAGAATCATTTTCTTCTTTTCAGTCCTTTGATGGTCCTAGTATTCATATTGGAAATAACAGTAAAGTCCAAACAAAAGGGAAGGGCTCTATCAAGATTGAACATGGAAGGTTCAAAGATTTGCTATTTGTTCCCTCCCTAGCTTCAAACCTATTATCTGTCTACCAAATGACCCATACTGGATCTCCAAAGCGAGTGATCTTTGGTCCTGACTCGGTGGAGATCACAGATATCTCTATTGGGAACATCATATCGAAGGGTGTTTCAAATCATGCCTCAAAAGCATACGAGTTCTCACATTTCATGCCTCCTTCAGAACCAGTTCACTCTCAGTAGCCACTTGCAAGGGAAGGTAAAATCATTGCATCTACTTCTTTTGCAGCTTCTACTAGTATTACAGATCCATCTTTATCAGTGTATGAGATTGAGATTGAGGGTGATTCATATATAGATTCATTCCCTACTTCCAAACTGGAAGCTAGGAAGATGACTGGAAACCCACCTGACACTCAGAAAGGAAAGACCCTTGCACTATGCCATGCAATCTTACCTCCTTCATAGAGATGCAATAGACTCCCTGTAAGATGTTATATGGCAAGGGCTTAGTCTCACTACATTCAGAAGAATGTATATGATCATACACCTCTTCATTCAGCAAGAGACAAAGGCTACATTCCTCCTTCCTTCCATCATCATTTTGGAGAAGAGGGAGAAGTCTACATTCCAAGCCCCACAATACCTGTGCAAAGCACACCATGCATGTTGCTTCGCTACCTCACAAAGATGAAGATTGCAGCAACACATGTTCAAGTTTTTCAAACTTGAGACCTGATTCTACCTGCTTAGATAGAGGGGGGGATTTTTTCCCATGTGCTTTTTTCCCAAACTCCTTATATTGAGTAGTTACTTTATTTACTTGATGTAATGGGTGACCTATGGTCTTAGTTACTAGGGCCCATAGATTGTCCAAGTTAGCATTCAAGGGGGGTGTTAGGATTATTAATCCTCCCTTGTCCAATTTGGTCATATGTCTAAATTAGGATTCATGTCTAAATCAGGAGTCCATCCAGTCTATTTTTAGTCACTAGCACCATTGGTTCCACTTGGCCTAATTGGGGCACATGTTTCAGTTACTAAAGTGTGGGAACACTAATTGAGTCCTACTACCACTGATTGCACTTGCATGCATCAGTTTAGGAGCCTCCTAGACCAATCCCTACAATTTAGGAGCCACTGGAGTGCCGATACCAACCAAGGTCAGTTGAGTTGAGTTGGTGACTAGTCAAGCTCAGTTAGGAGTCAATTACATTTAGTTCTAGTCCTCTACATTCAGTTAGCGCTAGGTTTGCATGACTGCATGCATGAGGGGTGCATTTCTCACCTACCACAATCAGTTAGTCTTAGTCAACACTGAATTAGACACTTGAGTTGTGTTTTAGAACTCCAATGAACTCCGATAATGATTTAGACAAGGTCAGTTAACTACTGAGTCCTCCGATAATGATTTAGACAAGGTCTTAGTTACCTATAGTCAAGTAGAGTCTAATCAATTTGAATTTCCTCATGTGGATTCGAATTGCTTGTGACTATTTAGCCATTGTACTTCATTGTAATTTTATCTAATTACTCTTTGATTAATGAAAAGCATTCACAGCTGCAAGCCATTTTTGCACTGTTTCATTCTTCAAATGCTGAGTAAATTGTGCGATCTATCTTGTGAGTTGTGTGTTTGTCCACAGATCTATGTGCTGAATTTAATATTGAGGAAGCAGGTTTGGCTCTCGCCTAGGTGCAGGAGGTCCTCTGAGTGGGTTCCGCTGGGCATGAGGTTGATCTTGGGCTGAGCCAAAACCGACGCCCTGGAACTCGGTGATATCGAAGTATTTCACATGGAACCCTAACACAAACTCAGCCCACAGTTTCTTGAGACAATACTGTGCGACCTCAAGATTGTTGCATGGAGGCTTGTCAAAAACCATGAACCATCTCTTCCTCCAATTTTTTCTCCATGGCTGGTAATTACACCAGTCCATGCAGACTCGCCTCTTCCTCACATCTAGAGGCTATCTTGTTCTTGGGTCTGCAAATTTGCTCCACAGTTGGGATTTTGTGATATTCACGTTTTTATATGTTCTTTGGATATACCAGTGCCATAATGTTCTATCATCCGAGCCCTATATTCACTCAAATTGGTTATCTCACTGTGGACAATGTTGATAAACTCTATTATGTTTTGTAGTGATGTGGAAAAGGAAACCCGAGAGGGTTCCCTGGTGTTCTTCAATTCATCACTCAATATTCTTAACTAGTTTAAATCCCCTTGTAATTCATCTTCAGGACTTTCTGGTGGTTCACCAAATCCATCTTCGAGGTTTTCTTCATTTAATTCAGGGTTTATTGGGTCCTCTGATTGGTTTGTTTCACTCCTTTGTTGGGATGGTTCATTGGTATTTGTCATTATGTTTAGGTAATTTGTATCTCCAATATCAATTTTTTTCCATTTCAATTCATTTGCAAATATTTTATATTTTATATTTTATTTGAAAAACAATAAAAAACATTAAAAAAACAAAAAAATGCAAATACTACTCCATCTACCTTACTCCAACGCCATGGGTGTCGTTGTAGGTTGCTTGGACACTTCTTTTGGGATTCATGGGTGTCGTTTTGGCCTCCTTGGACGTCATTTTTGGTAGCTTGCGTGCTCGCAAGTCGTTTGTGAATGAAACAAAACTGTTCACTATTTTGTTTTTTGTTTTTTTAAACACAGGGACATGCGTGCGTCCAGGAACGCGTGCACGCTCCTATTGTACACATTGGCAATCCGACGTGGAGGTTCGTCATTGCCGACACAGGAATGTGTGTGCGCATCCAAGGGTGCGTGTGCGTTCCTATTTTTTCTGCTAGCGCACTCCCATTGCATCATGATTGGGTAGAAGCTTCTTGCGGGCACTCTTAAGCTAATAGTTGTATCTAATAGTTAATCTAACATTTATCCAATATAAATGTGACTAGAGTTGAAGTTAAACTAATAATTGTAGAATCATTCGAGTTAAGGAGAAAGCTAATAGTTGTATCTGATAGTTAATTTAAAAGCTAATATATTGGGAATTGCAATTCAAGTAAAAGTCATGATTGGAGTTGAAGTTAAGATAGTAGTTGTATCATCAATGTATTTAAGCTAAGAATTGAATAGTTCTATCTAATAATCCAATAGTTGAAGCTGAAGTTTGATTTTTCTAACTAACACAAATTGTACTTATCAGATGTTGACTAAGCTATATTTTATTTTTCTGAAATTGTTAATTATGAGTTAGACTAACCTCCTTTAAAAAGAATCCAAAACCTAATTATATTTATATGGAAAACCTAAACATGTAATACTAACTTTATATTAGCTAAATGCCCAACTATGAGATGCAGGAGTTTATTAGGAGTTTGGAGGAGTTTATTAAAAGTTTGAACTATTTTATTAGGAGCTCGACTTTTACATGATTTCACATTAGCTAGACTCGTAGATGCCAAATGGAGCTGAACTAAGCCTTAAGTGATTAGAGTTGAAGTTAAGTTAATAGTTGTAGAATCGTTGGAGTTAACCTAATAGTTATCCAATATAACTGTGATTAGAGTTGAAGTTAAACTAATAGTTCTAGAATCATTGGAGTTAAGCTAATAGTTGTATCTAATAATCCATGGAGTTAAGCTCGTAATTGTAACTACTCCATAATTGCATAGTTGAGTATTAATTTTAATTCTTACAACTATCACTAAGTGTACTTACCACATGTTAATTAAGCTATTTTTTATTTTTTTGAAATTATTAATTATTAATTTTGGACAGAGGTCCATAGAATCAATCTCGATAGTGCACTTATCTCTCAAATTCTCTTTTAATCTTGGACAATATGTTTGTCTCATTCTCATTGGTAGATGAAAAAGTATACATGGTAGTCCACCCCAAAATTCTAAGATATATATGCCTATCAACGTAAATAAGATGTTTCTTTAATGTAATAATTTCTTGTATCGTTCCTTTGGGTCCCACAAAAAGGAAAATGTATATAAAAGTGAATATATTTTATTATCTCATGTTAAGACTTTATGGTACCTTTGGGCCCAAAAAAGGAAAATGTATATAAAAGTGAATATATTTTATTATCTCATGTTAAGACTTTATGGTACATGTATAGGTGGAGTATTATTAATTGTTATTATATTATTTTACAAAGTGAAAATAAGTGATTTTGTTTTCAGATAATGAATTTTATATCATATTATTAAATTATTAAATATAAATATAGAGTATTATAGTAATTTATTTTGAATTATGTGTTTAATAAATTAAATTTAAGAATGATATTTTTAAAATTAAAAATAGTTTATTATACTAATAAAAATTCAATATATATATATATATATATATATATATATATATATATATACTTTAATGTGGTTAGTTGCGTGTTAACTTTTATGAAACACGCTATGTTAACCTTGCCTCATGAGAGGTTAGCCACAAAAACTCCAACCAACACGGCTACTTCACATGGCTAAAAAAAATTATTATTAAAATAAATAAACCAGTATAAATTTACATTAGAATTAAAATTAAAATTATTAAATATTAAAAAGATCAAGTAAATAAAATTTTAATATAAATTATAAATAAATAATTACAATTCTAAAATTGCTCCTTTTCAATATTCTTTCATACCAAAGATAAATAGACATTAATATATCCAAAAGTTTGTTTATGAAATACTGAAATATTTCAAAATATTTCAAAACCTAGATAAATAGAAATATTAATATATCCATAAATTGTTTCACTAGAAATACTAAAAAACTATATTATAACATGAAGTAATAAAATAATATATAATTTATAGGATAAAGTAATAAAATATTTTAAATATTTTAAATAATAATAATAATGTATTTTTAAAGTTATAGCTTTTTATTTGAATATATAATTTTATAAGAGTAAATAGAAACAAATGTTTTTATGAAAAGAAACACATATTTTTATAAATAAAAGAATTTTAATAATTATAAAAAATTTAAAATTAATTTTGATATTTCTTTAAATATTTTATTTAAAATTAATTTAATAACCCTTAAAAAACAGACTTTTCTTGGAGATAGATAAAATTGTAATTTTGAAATTGCAAGTTTTAAATTAAAAAAATCCATTTATTAAAAAAAAAAAACATTCGATTCGCGTTTTAATTCCGGTTTACCCACGCCATGGGCACCGAAAGCAATACCAAATGTCTGAGCCAAATAAGTCGGATTGGAATTTGATATCAATAATCATTATAAATGTGTTAACCATTTTAAATAACTTCTATTCGCAGGTAGGCGACTATAATGAAGTGTGGAGCCCAGAGGGGATCTTGGCTTTTTAATCCCTCATGAACGAGATGCATCTCTTTGGCATATTTCTCTAAACAAATTGGTCAAGCATATAGATTGAACAGTGAAGATTGTTGAGGTTGGCGGCTAGACAAAAAGACAATTGCTAATCCACTTTTCTTGTTACCGTTACAGCTCATAGATATCATCTTTATTTTTGTCTAATTCATGCTAAAGAGATTGATCTCTCCCCATACATGATATATATAATTACAATTTACGACTTTAAAAGAAAATGTACACTTTTCAATTCATGTGGAAGAATTGATTTCTTACATTATTATTTAGATATTATTTTAGATTATCCCGTTTCAACATTACATGTCAACCACAAACGCCGTATTTATTTACGTGGACAGCATCTTGGTATCTAGAGTGGCATCAGACTTTAAACATTGAGGATAGGTGGTATGTTTGTGATGTCATTGATATGATCATTCTCAAAAGCAATTCCAAATAATTTATTATTTTAAGATGGCAGCTTTATATCACTTAATAGTTCATAATAGGATACAAGCTTGAAATTTGAAGGCTTCAGAGGCCATTTTAGCTTTCATAGACGGTCACAAAGAATTTTACCATGTAAAAAAAAATTAGTTTCATTTCCAGCACGCCAATAATGAAATTGAGTAAGTCTGGGTAAATTTGCAATAGAAGGGCAGCTACAAAATTTGCCCTTCCAGGGGTTATCAGTGATTCACTAGATTGTGGGAGAGTCAGGACTCAGAGTCTGCCCAAGTTCCCTCTAACATTCGAATCATGGATGAGGATCTCTATCCCAATGGGCATGGACCATGATGGGCCACTGGGTTCCCAGTTCCAAGTTCAACTCGATCACTGTGACTTGGGATCCGATGTTCACTTTAAAACAATTTAATGGCATTGACATGCATTACTGATTCACCAACTTCATTAAATATTGGTCTCAGGGGATGCGAGACTTCCAACTTGGTTTTCCATCTGGAATCTTCTTGTTCACTGAGTCACGTGATCTCACAACTTACAAGTCACTTGAGTATTTTAGTATACGATGTGAAATTAAATGCTCATATGAGTCATATCTATGGATGGTGAATTGATTTGATAACCCTCCAGTTTCAAGGCTCCGTAAGGAAAAACTAATTGTGTTGTTTTTTGGGTTACAAATTACAAGTTGTAATTTACAATGCATTGAGCAACCTTTGCCAGATTCAAACCTAACCTAGTCCAATGGGTCTATAAGTTGCTAGACCAAGGTTTCACCCAGTGCTAGACATTTTTATTATGACCACCATAGGACTGGGATGACAAATCTTTTGTGGCAGGCTAGCAACATGTCGCCTTTTGTTTGTGTTCATGAATCATATCCTATACAAGTTATCTAGGATTCAAGGATTTATTCCAATTTTCATTCATTTACTAGGGTCAGAATCATTTGAACACACTCCTAGTCTCCCACGATCCACCTAGGTCGCTCAGTCTTCCCGTCTCATCAAAGGAAGGGGATTAGGAAACAAAGACAAAGGAAACTCGAATAGAGGTCTAGCAAGAGAGAAGGATTATACAATATGCATATAGTCAACTCTAAAATAAACGAAATAATTTGTCATATACCTAACTGAAGATTATCATTACATTATTTGTCTGGATTCTTACGCAGTAACTCATGTTCCTAAGCTAATTATGAGGGTTGGATGTGTTGGCAATGTCTACAATTTGGAGAGGCTCGTTTTTCCATCATTATACCACCAATGGGATGCTCCTACAAATATCCCTATTATGTCTCCCCTCCTCACTCACCTCACCTTTTGACTTGAGTCCTCTTCTTCTTCCTCCTCTTCCTTATGTGGGCTCTCTGATCTACGCCCTGAGTGCCCTTGAAACAAAGAATGATCTCTGAAAGTCTCCGAACACATCGAAGACTATCTATAATCCACCTAAAATTGGGGCTTTTGTTTGATCACTTTGAATTGAGCATCTAGGGAGGACATCATTCAATTCTAAAAATAGCTACTCAATTTAGGGTTGATAAAAAAAGTTGATGCCTGAAAGCATTAGGTTTACATTTTGGGGTTTTATTTTTAGGTAGGCGCAATCACACTTGACCAAAAGAGACGCCATCGAACGAAATCAATCCTCCATTCAAAGGTCCTTCCAAATTCCAATGGCTTATTTTATCAATGACCTAACGAGCGACTTTTTCACCGACCCGACAGAGTTGTCCCTTATCTAAGTTCAATAAACTATATTCTCCAAGCACCCAGAGAGTAGAGACCGCTTTATATATGTATGTAATTTCATTAGCTAAAATAATAATAATGATGTATCTGCGTGTGTCTCTATATTTGTATATGAGATCTTGCTCCATGACATGAATGGTGGAAGATGCTCCAACGGTTTCCAATGTGCATCGTGTGAGGGCCATAGAGATGTGAATTATATGTTTCCACACAATAATTGAGTGTGCATTATAGCCATCTCTTGTGGGATCTAGGAGGTTGAATAAATAGTTATTTCTCCTGAAACATTTAGGTGGTGGAAATGCATTTCTTTTTATTTCTGATTTACAATTAGTTGTGGGCATCCGAAATCCATAAACCATAATAGAACAAAAAAAAGCTTAAAATACTCGATATTTGTTGGAAATTTTGAAGTGTTTCCATAAAATAGCTAGGAGAAGATGTCAATATTGGAAAGACTTGGAAATGATTTTTTTTTTTCCAATTTCTAGGATTTATATAATTAAGGGTATAGAAGGTATTTACTTTTATGAGGATAACCCCTACATTAGGGAGGCCACATGGATAAGAACATGGAATGTATGCATTGGATGCAAACCATTTCAATTTGTATTTACTTTGGTTCTTGCTTTGTGCTCCCTCCCTTACTATAGTCCTCCTACTCACCTACTCTTGCCTATTTCATGGATAAATAGATTCATTCATGAATAGTTCATTAATAGATAAGCTGAACCATTATAGGTACTACGAGCATTCCAAATCAATTTCATTACATTATAGGAACTACAAGCACTAAAATCAATATATAGGGAGATGAAAGTTTGTTATTACATAATTAAGATGACCTGTCTTTCATGGTGCATTTTACCTATAGGGGTATATCTCCCTCTTACTATTGTGACTAGTCTCAATGACTATTCCTTTGGGGTACGCACTTATTGCTTTGAAATAATTTTCTTTTCATTTCCAATTTCCAATAAGTTTGTGTACATTTGAAATTGACCATAAACTATAAATTACAATAGACACAAAAATGATTAAAAAAAGTTTACCTTTGAATATGAAAATAATCAAAGAGATGAATTGCTAAAAAAACACACATTTTTACCATAATTGACATGATTTACATTGTTCAAAACAATGCCTCTCTTCAATTATTGCAGTGTTCTTTAATGAAATCAGGGATGGTTTTAAGGAACCATACTTATTTAAAAGTGTAGAAATGTTGGTGAATACTACCAATTCTTAAAACACCAAGTATAAAATGATTGGTGATATTTTTCAAAAAAAAAATTAATTTCCAAGGATTTTATATCCTTTACATAATAATTTAGCGATTTTTAGGGTGAAAAAAGTTTACCTCATCAAAATTGGGTGAAATGGGGCTTCAAAAAATGCAAAATGGCGAATCATTTTTGGGAGAAAAACATGGAAAAATAGCCCACTGGGCTAAAATTCGCCCCTAAAATTATCCCTGAATGAAATCCATGTTGAATTTTATTATAAAAAGATTAGATAGTAATACAAGATTAAGTTGTAGATTAATCTTAAAGTTTTAATTTTGATAAGAACGATGCCTTTTAGGTTATAATAGAGATCATGTGAAATAAATCCTTTAGCAATGTATTTTAGGGATGCTGAAAAAAGAAGCATGGACATAAGAATATGTTAGAATAAAAGTAGCAATGCTTTGTGTGTATATTATGTGAAACTCTTTTGTAGTTAGCATACTGATAACTTTGTTATCCTTGTATGCTTTAGCTCCATCAAACTCAAAACCATCGATGATGGGTGATATTTTGACTCCATTTAAACCACTAGCAAGTCCTCTAAGATGACCTAAAATATCTTTAAAAGGATGAAATCTTGCCAAACCAGCTGGTATTCACAACCTAGAGATTAACATTGAAGCTTAAAATTAAATGATCTTCTTAAATTTGAAATCCTGATGAACTAAGTAATGAATTTAATCATGAATTTATGGAATTAAAGGTCGTGACCAGAGGTATTGCGGGCCATATCCATTCCTCTATGGGAGACTTAGGAAATGATGATAGAAACACACTCATTAATGGCGTTCAAGATTAAAAGTGCAGGCCATCTCATTGGAAAGAGAAACCTACTCATAAATATCTCAGCTACTTACTTTCTTAAGGTTTATATTAAAGTAGTATTTAATGTTTCGCCAAAGTCCCGCCATATAAGTCCGCATGCACACTAAAACCATTTTCGAATCCTAAGCAATGCAACAGTTGTATTTTAATGTTCCACTGTTATTATTATTATTATTATTATTTCAACAAAGCCCCGAGTCACTTTAACAGTTTTTTATTGAAACGTAGAATCCCCGCCTTTTATTGTAGTTGACACGAACCCATAACTCATACAGGAATTGTACTTGAGCCTATACAAAAGATGAACAAATATTTATTCCAACTTATGAAAGCATGTAGCCCCCTCATGGGAAGAAAAAATAAAGACCTATGTACCTACGAACAATCAATAAAAACTCAAAAAAATCAAAATTTTAAAATAAGTTAAATACAAAACATTATAAACTTTTTTTGTTTATGTTTATGTTTCTGCAGGTATTCATTATGATTGGAGACATTAGGAAATCCTGCGTATAGTTTTTCAACCTCTACGTATGTTTCGAACTCTAAGCTGAGTCCATCATCAAGAGTGCGGTGCCTCAAAGGAATCTAGGTTATTTCTGTTTGATAAAGAGTTGTTTTCAGCCATTTCCTATTTTGGTCAACCATTGGTATTTTCTTTTTCTTTTTCTTTAAGGGAATGTATTATTGGTTTCCAGGATTTGCATAATATTAACCCATCATCTTTGTTAATATTATGCGTTAATATTAACAAATATGATGGGTTAATATTATGCAAATCCTGGAAACCAATAATATATTCCCTTAAAGAAAAAGAAAAAGAAAAATATTAACAAAGATGATGGGTTAATATTATGCAAATCCTGGAAACCAATAATACATTCCCTTAAAGAAAAAGAAAAAGAAAATACTAATGGTCTGCCAAAACAGGAAATGCCTAAAAACAATTATTTATCCAAAAGAAATAACCTAGATTCCTTTGATACACCGCACTCCTGACGATGGACTCAGCTTAGAGTATGAAATGTATGTAGAGGTTGAAAAACTATACGCATGATTTCCTACTGTCTCCACTCATTATAAAATTTGTCCATTTCCAAAATATTGCATTGTATCTAGGCAAATAATACTTCCTCCACCAAAACTAAATGTCCCGCATGGGGAACATAACAAAAATGGGTGATTACAATTGTTTACATCTGTACTCAAATCATATGTCCCTGGTCATACTTGCATAGAGAGTAAACAAAAACCACCTTGAAATTTGTCAACCGATTTAAGAATTACATGTTTAGAATTTAAATAGGCTAACGTTTTCCCACCGCTGCGTGATGGGAAACACAAAACAAGGAAGACGTCAACTATAATCAACCAATAATATTATGGAAAATTGTTATTTTAAAAATTGTTTATTTTTAAATCTCATTCATTATGGTTTGGACAATAGTTTTCTTTCTAAATTTAAAGTCAACCCTGAACTAATGTCCTCGACTGGAAACTATATGTCGAGGACATAATAACACACTAATACTTACTAAACATAATATATTAATAAAATAAAACATTAATACTTACTAAACAATGAAAACTACATTATCAAATTCCATTCGATTGAAGAAAAAAAAAATACAGTATAGTTTCTTGACGATAGAAAAAATAAACATATTTACACCGAAGGCATTACACAATGGAGATGTAGTTTCAGGAGATTCCTCATCATCCCATCTAATTGAAAATCGACACATGTGTCCTCGATTTGGTGAATGGTAGTTAAACACTTGTCTGTATTTAATGCATCATTTTGTCATTTTTTGTAGGATTGTGTCAGAGATGCAGTCCTCGTTCTATAGGAAGCAACAGATGAATACAAAAAACCAAACTAATACAACATACATATCGACATATTCTCCTTTCATCATCTCAGCTATCACAAGATCGATGGTTTTTGCGACATCTAGAATAAGGGACCTCCTCTGTGACAAAACCACTTTGATCATTTTTCATTGGAATGGAAGGAGACCAAGTGGAGACCATACTATCTGCAACCTAAGTCTTTCTGCAACTCAATTTTTCTGTAATTGAGTTTCTGTAGATTACCCTTTCGTAAGCTACTTTCTACGGTCTCCTTTCTGCAAGCTACTTTTCCACAATATAGATTTCTAAAAAATCTCTTTCCACAGTTCTATTTCCGCAACTCTGTTTCCACATTCCCTTTCACAATTTCTTTTCCGCAATTTCCTTTGCGTAATAGTCTTTCTGCAATTGCGGAATATCTAATTGCAGGTTTGCAATTCTCAGTTTTAAAAAATGGACCTCCGCAAACTTGCTACCGCAATGGTGCTTTATACAATAAGATTACGGATTACGTATCCTCCTTTCCACTTTTCCAAATATAAGCTTTCGCATTTTTCCTCCTACAACTTTTCTTTGCCAATTCAAGTTTCTGCAGCTTTAAAAAATTTGCAACTTCGCATTGCAGAACTCATTCTCAACCGTTGATCTCTACGAATTCTTCTTTTTTCGTTGGTATTAGCTCAAGTGCAGATATTCACCTTTTCATTTCAGATCTATTTATTTCCTTACACCTTTCTCTTGCGGACCTATTAATTTTCATGTTAATTGGTTTTTCCTGCACAAGCACGTTGACAGATGTATCAAGTGTTTTTCTAATAGGTGACTTGCATGTTTTGACTACAATTTTATATGTGACCCTAAATGGTCAGTCCTACACATGAATGGATTGATGGGATTATGTCCTGACATATTTTTTCATGCACGTTTGGTGGTCAATTTCATTTTTTGGGCAAATGTCTGGATTTACGTGCCCATTTTTTCTTCCAGTGTCCTTCACTGTAGTTCATTTTTTTGAATTAGGCATAGCCTTTGCTAAGGTTTGAGGCCGAGGGTTTTTCAAAATTTTCCGTCCGATGCCTTTTGTGGGTTTAGGCTCAAAGTTTGTGAGGTCAATTTGATCGAGGGATTTTGTGGGTTTAGGCTCAGATTTTGTTGGGTCAATTTGGTCATGGTTTGGTTTCACTGCCGCTCGAGTCGATGAAGAACACTTAGTCGATGTCCCTTCATCAACATGAATTCTCTATGTTAATGCTTCATCAAATTATTTTTTCTCCATTAATGCAAGAAATCTTGTCATTTTCTTCAGACATGACACTATATCTTAATTGCGCCTCATCTTATCAGGATCTCGAAAATTTTGTCACAATTCTCGATTTACTGGGTTTGTTGCTGCACCGCCTTTGCTTTGCACATTTATACAAAGATTCAGGTAAGCTATATTTGGTACTATTTGGATTTGGTTTGATTGTATTTCTTTTGTTTCCCTTCGTTTACACCATAGGTTTTGTAATAGAGGTTTTCCACTTTGTCAAATTTGCAGGTATTCCTTGGCTCTTCTTAACTGTATTCAACATTCATTGTGGTAACAAATTATTTGCTTGGTATTTCTGTGGCTCTAAATTTATCTTCTTCTTGCAATTGGAATTTTAATCTTGAATGTTAAAAAATGTAGTATTTACTTAAAAGTTACTTAGCTATGATTTATACAATGTTTGTTATTATTTTACATCAACTATGCATTGTCTTGCATAGATTTGAAAGTGGAATCATTGTTGCTCTGAATTACTATATACTTATTGTCAAATTGAGGGTTTCATTTTGCAAACTATTTGTAAATGTTATTTTGGAATGGGTAAGAGTAGTTCTGAAGCATGGTATTTACTCTACTAGGGGGGATTATTCTTATCTTGCATACAGTTGATAGTAGAAGCAAAACACGTGAGGCACCTATCAATTCTAAAGATTTACAAATATCACTTTTTTTGTAAATAAGAAAGTTCCTTCTATTTCCTTCGATAAGATTTAGAAAAAAGAGACAGTACGAATCCCTCCTTACATAGGGGAAACAGGCTTTGAAGTTTCCAAAATTACAAAATTACATTCAACCCCTGAATGAAACCAGGCTATACCATTTAGATTGAGAGTTGTTTACTATAAACCATTTGCAAATATTCATAGAAAATAAAAGTAAACTAAGCTAACTAGATATTTATCCAATATTTGGCTTGATTTTAGTATCCACATGGGTGGAGTTGTCCAGTTTAATGCCAAGGTGATTGGCAATCTGTTGCATGTTATTGGATAAATCATCCATCTTCAGAAGAATTGCTTCATGCGTCTCTCCTCTGTCTACCGATGCTCTTCCCATAACATACTTTTGATGCCAGAGGTAGTCTATGGTATTCAAATGAAGATAATCTCTTCCTTTAAAATAACCAAGGTTAGGTATGAGAGCTTTGAATTCCTCTCTCACATCATAGTACAGAATGCATTTTGTGGTGAGTTTGGCATCATTTTTAGAGTATTCAATTTATTCTTTCAACAGGTTCAGAATCAAATTCTTGTACAAGAGGGTAGTATGGACAATGCTTCTCATATCTCTGTTGGGCAATCCAGAGGAGCCAGGGTGGGGAGTGCGAGAGTGTCTATGCAGTGGCATGGTGAGAAGATCTGATTTGAATCTAAGCCAGGGAAAAGGGGCTCATATATGAGGAAGAAAACTAGCTGGAGTGCTTAAAGAATACTTCACCAAAATCCATAGAGAATACACTGCTAAAAATCAATGACAAGAAGTCTTAGGGGACAGGGGCCACAAAAGGTAGAAAAGAATAGGATTCAGAAGGCAATTAAAACTGAGATACAAGAAGCCAATAGATAGGATCTTACCTGTAAGCATTCTAGAATCCAAAGTTTTCAAGAAGCCGTCTTTGAGTAGGAGGCTCCCCCCGGTGGACCATGCATAGTCCCCAACCCAGATAAGAGACACCCACTCCTCCGATTCGCAAACCACCTTCACGAGAAAATGTTGTTGCCTCAAAATAAACAAAGGATGACAGAGGTGAAGAGAGAATTTTCTTGTCTTTGTCATGCTAACCTCCATCATATTTATTCCTTTGAAAACACATGCTCACCACCCTCGAGCTCGATGAACCACCTGCTGCAGCACGCCAACTCATGGTGTCTCCCAAGCTATCACCTCATCTATCTGCATCGTCCCAAAAACAGTACAAGAATATTCCACCATTATCATCCAGGAAAGGGGTTGATAAATTATATTTGGGTTGATAGAGGCTTGGCACGGGGGACATGCAAGTCCACCATGTGCCTAGGCTCCTTCATCATTTTCAATAGGCATGTCCATAAAAAACAATTAACATGACCGCTTCCAAAACGTGAAATCCACACTTCCAAAGCACATGTTATTTCACTTTGAATAATCACATATTTTTTGTTGACAACATCTTCACCTCGAGGCCACTCAATATATATAGAGTAATTGATGCAAAAGAAAGTTATTCAACAACATCTATGGCAATGCATAAAACGCAAAACAAACGCAAAGTAGAGTTCTCGATAAGGATTCAAAATAAAAGCTACGAGTGCAACTTTTTCCTACACACATGCGCAATGCAAATTTAAAAGTGCACATACTATTTTTAGTCATTTATTTATATGTATAAACTTTCCTTTCTATTTGTGGATTTCAAACCGAATGATCATTGTCACTTTTGATATCTATACTTTCATTTCTATATGTTTGAATGAATAAACCTCATAAGGTTTATATCATTTGCAAAAAAAAAAATGTTCATGCCCTGTTTGATTCCACATGAAAGAACAACCATCACCTTATGGAGACTATGCTAACTGTAGATGTTATTTCACTCTTGCTACATGGTGCTATCAACATTTTCCTACTTATACAAATCTCCACATTAAACCAAGTGAACTCACTCAACTCATCAACTATTCGATTCCGAATTTCTATCTCAAACAGCCTTCACAAGCATGAGCTATTACTTCCAATTATATATAATAGTCTTGTAGAAGATGGGAAACTAAAAGAAGGATCTATAATAAATGTCACCCATTGTACATGCAATGATGTACATAATGTAACGTGTGTTTCATTTACTCGTTGTTTTTTTCCCAGTTAATGAATTTCACGCCGTTGATGCATCACATGTTTTTGTCTCTCATTACTCTCTAACATACTTCTTCTTACCAGGACTATCACATTTCTTGCACTCGAGGTTGTCACAGTGGATGCACCAATTATTGGAGATCCTTGATCTTACCACTTAGTTGTAGACTCTCCCTCACAGAGTAGTTCCTCTACTCCAGATAACAACTTGCTCCAAAATTGCACCCCTTCGCTCATGAACCCTACCTCAATAAATGAAAACCCTTCCTTTCCTGCATTGACTATCCCATTCACATCACTTTCCTCTTCTAGTAAAATTTGGAGCATTCAAGGTCGAGTTATTTCCAAGCAAACATTCATGAATATGGAAACCAATGAGGGTTTGAAAAAGTGTTTGGATTTGACCTTGTTAACGCTTCACATGATGAAATACATATCTTCGCATTCAATGAATTGGCACTCTCTTTGTACGACCAAATACAAATAGGAGTAGTGTACATAGTATCAAATGGCACAATCAAAGCATCCAATCCAATTTTCAACCATTTGAAAAGCCATCATGAGATTTTCCTAGGTTCCTCCTCAACCATCCAACCTTGCTTAGATAAATACCCCTTAATACCTTTACATTCCTTTAACTCTAAAACTATTTAGGACATCCAAACTATACTTGTAAATTCCATGGTTTACCTTCTTGGACTTGTAATTTCAATTTTGCCTGCATCAAGCATACAAAAATGGGATGTTGTAGAGAATGCACGATGCATCGTTGGACTCCATGACATGTCAGGATATAGCATTGACAAAACACTTTGGGGTGAGGATTTCCAAATTGAAGGAATCGAGGTTGCTATCCTTCGCGGTTTAGATACTCCTCCAGTTTTAGCAATCAAAGGTGGTTGTGTTACAAAATTTAATGGAAAAAGTGTTGGGACTATATCAAACACTAATTTTTTATAAACCCAAACATGGAAGAAACTTTCCTTCTCCAAATATGGTTTGATGACAATGGATTTCGTTTAGCATCACCATATTTGAGCCAAAAATTCAATGCCTCTCATTCTTCTCCTCGTAAAAGAATTACCATCAACGAGCTACAAAATATTGAACCGTATGAAAAGGCTATTTGGTACTCTATTGTTGCAACCATCACAAATGTTAACATGGATTACTTTCATTTCCTTGCATGCCCTCTTTTTTTTTATGGTATACAATGCATGAAAAAAGTTTCTCACAAAGTTGGAAACATTTGGCATTGTGGTAAATGTGATGGGGAGTTTCTTAAATGTGATTGTTGATACATACTAAAGGTTGACTTGGAAGATATGAATGGACACATTCATGGTGTAGTAGATTTTGATGATGCTACAAAAAAACTCATGGAAATTTTTACGAAATACATGTGACTCCTATCAACTGAAGCAACATCAATTGTTGAAATAGCCCAAAAGATCTGCAACAAACAATTTTTTCTTACTCTTTCAATTAGAACAAAGAAATTCCATGGAATTGCATGTGTAAAGGTTGTAATTGTGATGGTTGAAAACATTTAGTCGACAACTTCACCTGGAAATCCAAATACATAAGTTGTTTCGACTTTATACATAAGCTTTCGTTATTATTGGTAATGAATTGCCTCAATTCTCAATTTTGTCCTTCATGCTTCAACATAGCAGGTTTTTTTACTCCATTTATACCTTTTCGCTTTTATTAGTTCTATCTTGCAGTCTCATAGTTCCTGTCATAACCCCAAAATTTCACAAAAATTTAAAATTTTTAATGTAATATAAAATGTCTAAAGTCGCAGTTTAATAAATGCTAGTGGTTAGCGAAAAATGAAACAGTTAACAATATGTAGCGATTAACTTCAAACACATAAAAACTAATACCACTTTAATTTTGATAAGTTATATAAATGACCTGCATTCAGTTGCTTCTAGCTATACTGATGATTTGCTTTTGTAAAGTAGGTGAGAAACTATGTTCTAAACTGGGGCTTACTTAGCAATTGCTAACTCAGCTGGATTTATGGTTCTTACAGGTTCAGCAGGTAAAATTTTGAACAAGTAGGAGTTTATTTTTGCGTTAAGTCAAGAAGTACTTCTTTAGCATAATATAAATGCAAGAGCGTAAATTGATTAATAGAAACTGTTAGGTCATGTTTTTGTTTTCCATTGTTTTTGATACTTTTATTTATATTTTGAAGCTTGCTTTTACTTTTTATTTCTAGAAAATTTTGTTGATAGAGATAGTATGATTTTTTCCCTTCAATTCTCATGATTTTTTATTTCTTAGGTTATTTTTACAAGTTTTGCTTTGATTTTATAATCAAAGGGCTTATATAAGGCTTATATGGATTAAAAAGTCTAAAAATAGCATAAAAGTTCAATTGAAACTCCTAAACCAAGTTTAAACCCTTAACATTAGATTAATATTTTGAAAATCATTAACCTGGACTTTCTTGTAGCGCAAGACAAAAACAGATGCACAAAGGCGCTACAAGAAAGTCGCGCAAGCTAAAATCATCATTTTTTGGTTCAATTTCTTCGGGATTCTCACACCTGAGATGTCAATCACATTATGTGATGGATTTGATACATGTCTTTTGTAGTTTAATCACTGAGGCAAGTGGAATATCATCATGATGGCAAAATCGTGGTGATATCTTGCAAAGCAGATATAATAGTGATAACAGATTATAATGAGACAAAGATGTATGGAATTATGTTTTTATTTGAAATGCACGAAGAGCAAGTGAAGATCATGGCGAAAAATCAGTGCTTGGTAATCGGGATTTTGAAACAGAGCGAAAATTAGGGCTTTCAGGAGCGATTGGTTGTAGTGGTATAAGTGGTCAGAGAAAAGTGGAGCATGCAATTCGACACCTGACAGTTGAGATAACAAGATTCTAGTAGTCGAATTAGTCATTTTTAACAAGTAGTCTGCGTACCATTACCAAGGATTATTAATTTGAGGTTTTTCTGAACAAATGACTAATGACAGAATTGAAGGCAGAGTATTAGTTTTGAACTTAATCCATATTAAATGATGAATTGTTAATCAATGGATTTAAAGTATTCATCATTCAAACAAAAGAATTCAAAGTAGAGTATTTTGGGTTTCCCTATACTGTATTCTCTGTCAGTTTGTTAAAATTTGAAGACAGTCAGACTATGGTGTACTGATAGAAGCTGTTTAACCATAGTTCAAAATGAAAAAGAGTGGAAAGACCAAGAGGGCAGAACCCTCAGACTTAAGCTGGGTAAAAAACTTTCCAGATTGTGCACAGTTGTTTGCAGAAGCAGGATGGTTAGTGTTCTTCGAAAAGATTGAAGGTTATCATTCAGAGGTTTCTTACAAGTTTAATGCTCAATGTTTAGACAAGGATATAGTGTTTTTTGACACCTTGAAGTTCAAATTATCCAGGGAATTACTAGCTAAAGCAACAGGGATTCTGCATGAGGGAGAGTTCTGGTTCAAAAAGGTGCCTTTCACCTTTGATGCTCAGAGATATTTGCTTCCTGGTGTAGTTGCAGACTGGGGAAAAAGTGTTCCAATTCAAAACTTTAAACCTGAGTGGATTGAGCCTATTATAGTCTTGCAAAGCTATGTCACCTGTGAGGATAGATTTGCCTTTGTTTTCAAATATCATTTTAGATTCCTTCAACGTCTCAGTCATGAATCTAAAACGAACCTTCCTTTCTTCTTTTTGAAAAGCTTACAAAAGATGTCATGTAAAGTGAGAGAGCACTAGGACTATACAAAACAATCAGTTTTTCACCATGGGCTCATAAAGCTCATCATAGGTATTGTATTGCAGAAAAGAGAAAAGACATGGGAGCACTTCATATTTTGGTCAGGTTTCAAGACTGATCAGGAGGAACAGTCTCAGAGAAGACAAGTAGATAAAGGTCAAACTCTAATTAAGAAGCTTAGAAAAAAGGTAACAATTAAAGATGAAGAAAATGATAAACTAGGAGAAGCTTCAAATCAGGAAAATGAAAACTTTGAGTTTGGACAGCGAGTTAATGATGAGGAAAGCAAAGTTTTACAGTCAGAGATGAAAGAAACTGAGCCTGTTGAAGAATTTTTACCTGCAGAATCAATTCAAGATGTAAAAGAAGATATTGAGGAGTAGAAGCAAAGCTCTATTACAGTACTATCAGAAGAGGATGAAAAATACTTATTTGATGAGGCTAGAATTCCCGTTACTAATGAAGCTAGGGTTTGTGGTAAGCAAGAAATTCACACTCATTGTGATGAGTAATCGGTGTCAAGAAGGAAAAAAATGAAAGTTGTTGAATTTGTCTCAATGACTCATCAAGGAAAGGCTCTGAAGATGTTGGGAGAGGTTGCAGCAGTCTGGAGACCTAAGACAAGGCCAAAGAACAAACTTAGGTTAAACATGAAAAAGCTACTGAATCCCAAATTGGCTAAAGAAAAGGTTATAGTAATAGAGGATTCATCATTTGAAGAGAAATTGGATGATAGTGAAGATGGCAATAAAGGTAAAAAACCAATAGAATCAAAAGAAAAATATGTCTTCACTGATACTAATATCTCTGATATTTTTCTGGAGATTCGAAATCAGATGTTTCAAGAACAGCAACAAAATGAGGTAAAGAGTTCTTGTCTAGAGAAAAAGGAGATGGTTGAAGAAGAAGTTCACTGCAATGCTGAAAATGAAGAACATCCAAAGCTTCCTGTGACCTCCACAGAGCTTATGAAAGAGGATGAAGAAATCTATAAGAAACTGAAAATCCCATGGACACAAGGAATGCAAACAATATCAGGAGACAATTGTATTGATTCTGAAAAAGAAAACCTACAAAGAAGCATTAAACAATACAAGTCTCAAATTGAATATATGCATGAATCAAATGATGGATTAGTTACTGTAAAAATGAAACTTAGAGAAGATTTGGAAGAAGTTAACAGTCAATACCAGGAGTTGATTACAGTTTCAAGAGAAGCACTTAAAAGGAAAAGGCAAACAGAGAATCAGTTCATAGAGTTAAAGCAAACCATCCAAGAGCTGCAACAGCAGAATGAGGAGCTAACAAGGAGGGTTGTAGACTTGGAGACAGATCAATTGAAAGTGAGAAGGAAAGTGAGAAGGAAAGTGAGAAGGAAAGCTCAGGCCTTGGAGGGAATTGCTTTACTAGCTGACGCAGCTAAAGATTTGTAAAGTTAGTCAAGAAAGTCAGTTATTAGTTAAGTTTGAAAAGTTATTTTATTTTTGTATAATGATAGTTTAGATTGAAATATTCGGTAAATAGCCCAAAAGCAGTTAGGGTTCAGTTATTCGACTGATTTTGAAGGAATAGGATAAATGTAAGTTTGAAAGAAGACAATAGGTTTGATTTTTTTGCTGACAAGGGGAGGCTATCAAGCTTTGTTTATGAGCTAAGTAAAGATTCTTATGTGTTTTTTGAGGACTGAACTATGAAATATATGCACTATATGCTCTTCAGATTATTGACTGGTTTTATTTCTAATTTTGTTAATTACTCAGTTGGTATATTCATTTTCTATTTAATGTTTTTATGCTTGAAATGCTTGCTAACTGTGGGTGAAACTTAGTATTGTGTTTTTTGTTGGATTATGGTTTATATGTTATGCATCTCAGTCATTCAAATGCTCATGATTTAGTGTTTACTTTGATTTTATGAATGTTTTCCCTCTTGTCTTCAAATTGCTCCACCAAAAAGCCTTGAAAACCCTATTTTATTTTATTGTGATTATTGAGATTGTGTTGGCTTGTTCTCTTGTAGTCTGGGAACAATTTCTGGCACTAACATCTTTGGTACCGTTGCTGGGGAACGAAGTTGAAAATCTATTTTTCCCTGGGATACTTATCATTTCACTGGTTTTAAGAGGTGAACTTAAAACAACAAATCTTAAAGACTACTTTTCACCAGTATTTCACAGTGGCTACTAAGGGAGTTGTAACATGAAACAGACCTAGTTCACCTTTACAGTTGAGTGTTTCAGACCCAGAACAGATACTGAAAATAGCTAGGAAAACCAGAAGGTCTCAGTCATCACCAGCCCTATGTAGCCCTTATTAGCTAGATATTTCATCACCTTTATATGTTTTGAAGGGAGAAGAACAAAATTCACCTTGGTTGAAGCCTATAATTCCTGTCAGTAATTTTCAAGTTTTCACAGATCCTCAATCCTTCAAGAAAGCAAAGATAATATCTCCTGGAAAAATTCCTCTATTTCATCTAAAAGTTGGTAAAAATCCATTCCATCCAAGTTCTGGTCAAGTCTTTCCATCACCAAAACCAGTCAACTTAATGATGGCAGCCAAAAATCAGCCATTAGATATGATGGACTGAATGGTTGCAGCTAGGTATGCACCTTTATTTTTGCCTCAGCCTTTGAATGCACTTCTTGGAGGTGATTACCAGAAATACCTGCCTAGGTTTAATGGACAAGGTGAAACCACAGCTGAGGAGCATTGGGAGGATTTCCTCAGTTATGCTGATAATCAGAATATTGAGGCTAAGGATGTATGGATGAGGATGTTTGTACAGAGTCTTGATGGAGATGTCAGAAAATGGTTCAGGGAGTTTCCTGCAAATTCTATCACTATCATAGAAGAGCTTCAGGACCTTTTCATGAGACAATGGGGTGACACCAAGGATCATACATATTATATAACTGAGTTTGGATCCCTTAGGAGAAAGAAGGATGAAACCATAGCTGATTTTTCGAAGAGCTTCAATAAAATGTATGGTAGAATTCCTGCAGAGATAAAACCTTTAGAAACATCTGCAAAACTCACATACGCCAATGCTTTTGATCATGAACTTTCCCTACTTCTAAGAGAAAGAAGACCTGTTACTTTACTGAACATGCAAGATGCAGCATTAGAAGTGGAGTCTAATATATTAGCTTCTAATAGATTGAAGGGAAATACAACTCAGTAGATATATGACAGGAAGGGTAAGAAAGAGGCAGCTCCAGGGGTTTCAACATCCCACTCTGCAAAAGGTAAAATTGATGAGATGGCCAAGCTAGTTAAGATCCTGATTGCAAAATTAAACAATTTGGAACTAGAAAAGAATTCAAACAAACTTGTTCAAGAAGGTGAGAGAAACCCTAATAATCAAAACCAATTAAGAAGACAGTTTGCACCTCGTTTCATACCTAGAGAAAGAAGAAACAATGATATACAATGAGAAATGAGAGAAACTGAGGATCAAAGAGTACCATCCACACTTCAGAATAATGTTGTTGATGAATAAGAAATTGAAGAGGAAGTGTTCTTTGAGGATACAAACCAGGATATGAATTATTTTGGAGAGCAGTTAACTGAGGGTTTTGTCACTGAAGAAGAGTTTTTAAACTCAGAATATTATGATGCTGATATGTTTGAAACAGAAAATGATTTAAATTTTGAAGTGACTGCTGTAACTGTTGATGCATATCAGACTGAGCCAAAGAAAACTTTGAATTTAAGGTCAGGTCCAAAGCAAGTAGTTCAAAATCCAAAGAAAAAGGTAATTGTACCTACTAAACAACAGTCTGATCCTGTGTTAGAGAAAAAACAAATTCAGGATAAACAAAAGAAGAATGTGGAAGTTGAAGAGGTAAACAAAAGAGTGCAGAATTTTAATCTGGAAAATGAATTAGGCAAAATTAAGATTCCTATGCCTTTTACTGAGTTAATGAAGAATCCTTCTTACAAAGATTCAATTCTTAAAATGATTGGTTCAGAAAACAGTTAGCCTCTTTTTGATACAGTGAATTTACAAGAAGAAAGCCCTAAAATATTTATTGGATCAGCTTTAGCTGAAAAAACTGAGAATGAAGCAAGTGCATCACCTCCTTTTTACATCACACTGACTATTCATGAACAAATGATACATAACTGTCTTTTGGATTCAGGAACATCACACAACCTAATGCCAAAGGCTGTCATGGAGGCTCTAGGTTTGAGTATAAGAAAACCCTATCATGATTTGTATGCTTTTGATTCACGAGCTGTAAAATGTTTAGGAGTGATTAAAGATATGGTTTTCAGTTTGGCTCAGCTACCAATGAAGAGTGTGATTATGGATGTGGTAGTAGCAGACATTACACCTAAATTTGGACTGCTCCTCTCTAGATCTTGGGCAAATAAATTTGGAGGGACTTTACAAATGGATTTAACATATGCCACCATTCTTGTATTTGGAGGAGAAAATAGAAGGTTATACAGAGAATTGCAATTTTCCTATATTGTGACAGATGACAAGAACCCTACAAATCATCTCTTGTATGCCGTTGACAAGGATTTGGGTACTTGTATGTTGCATTTTGGTGATGATGATAATACTGCTAGTTTGCTATAGGTTGAAAAGGAAAAGCAAGTTAAATGCATTAGGGAACAAGAAGATGAACTTTGGCAATTATACTTTGATGGATCATCTTGTAAGGAAGGTGCTAGAGCAGGGGTTCTTTTAATATTTCCTGGTGGTGAAACAATAAAGCTAATGTATAAATTGGAATTTATTACCACCAATAATACTACAGAATATGAAGCTTTGTTGTTAGGTTTGAAAGCTGCAAAAGATTTAGGCATTCAGAGGATTTCTGTATATGGTGACTCCGAGTTGGTTGTTCAACAGGTGAGGAACAACTATCAAGTGAAACAAGATTTGCTGAAAGTGTATCATAATGAAGTATGGGATATGATAGACAATTATTTTGTGGCTTTTAACATTACTTATATTCCTAGGGACCATAACCAAACTGCTGATTCTTTGGCCCTAGCAGCCACACATTTTAGAATTCCCAAAACAACACAGCTAAAGTATCCTATTGAGGTTAGGTACAGACCTTTTGTGCCTGATAATGTAAAGCAGTGGAATTTTTTTGAAGATGACATTGAAATAAAAAGGTTTCTAGATCTGATGGGTGAGTTTTCGAATTCCCTGATTGATCAAGAAGAAGATGATGAGGTTGAATATTTTGAAGATATTGCTGAAAATGAGATTGCTGGCCACAAGATTATTGAACTTAAAAGTAATTTCATTCCTAAAGGTTTGGTGCCATTAGATAGAATATTTTCAAAAGATGATACACCTTTAAAACCTGTTGTATAGTATTCAGAAGAAAATGTGGTGGAATGTAATATTGGTACTCCAAAACATCCTAGAATGGTGAAGATTTCAAAAGCACTCACAGTGGAACAAAGAAACAGGTACATTAAGTTGTTAAAGGAGTATATTGATGTTTTTGCATGGTCTTATGAGGACTTGAAGACATATGATACTGGGATTATACAACATAAAAAACCTTTAAAACTGAATGTTAAACCTTTCCGACAGAGATTAAGGAGGATAAATCCAACTTTGTTTCCTGTTATTGAAAAAGAAGTGAAGTTATTAGATGCCAAGATCATTGTTCCCCTCAGGTATTCTTCATGGGTTGCCAATTTAGTTCCTGTCAGGAAAAAGAATGGATAAATCAGACAGTGTGTTGACTTTAGAAATCTAAATAGGTATTCATTGAAGGATAATTATCCTTTGCCCAAAATAGAACAAATATTGCAGAAGGTAGTTGGTGCACAAAGGAGTTCTATGGCTGATGGTTTTTCAGGATATAATCAAATTTCCATGCATCCAGATGATAAAGAAAAAATAGCTTTTACTACTCCCTGGTGTTACGGAGAGAAATTCCTATGGCTTGGGGTACCACAACAAACAGCTTGACTCCAGAAATCAATCCTTTCCAATATGCAATAGAAACTAAATGTCTAACACTAAAGGATCAGACCTCGTACCTTATTCCAGATGGTTGAAGTAGATCCCCGTTGAGCTTTCCAATCTTCAGCTTGAATTGGTATATTACTTCCTCAACAACAAGTAAACAATACAAGCATTCTATATATCATGGTGTTAGATCTATTCTAGTATATATAATCAATAATGTAGAAGCATTTGACATAATCCCATGGATAAAATATTCATTCAAACACACATTATTGGACAGGAAAATATATTTCTATTAATAAAATCAGAGATTACAAGATACAACCTCTGACGGCACGTCTGCGAACCGGAGAAACTGAATCCCCCACTTGGGTCTCCACCACTTCAATCCTCCATCTCTCGATAGCAAGCTCACAAGAAAAAGGAAAGCTTGGGAAGAACACACTAGTGCTCCAAGGGACAAAGGGATGCAGACTCAAGCATAAGTTTCGGAAACAATGGACTATAGTTTCTTTGCTCTCAATTCTCTCTTCTTTCCTTCAATGTACCAAGGGGTTCCTTATATAGCTTCCAAAGGGGTAATGAAAGGTCGAATCCGAGCGATCTCAAGGCATAGGGAAGGCCAGGAGTCAAATGAGTCGGATCCATGTCAAGGAAAACTCCAAAAGGATTTGGATTATGTACACATCCCGATGTACGCGGTTTTAGTGGTGAAACCCGTGTATATACGTGCTTATAGGTTTAAAAGTCGTGTGTATCATTTTTAATATGTTTTTAGGGATGATCAAGGAAAAATCAAAGGACAAAAAATGGTCCATGGGGTCTAAGGAGTCTGCATTGAGACAGGGGAAGGCCATAAAAAGTGTGATTCACTTGGAGTGGTGAAATCAGCTATAACAGATGCCCCCTAATGGGTGAGGTCTAAGGGGTCATACGATGGAAGAAATACATTATAATTCCATCCCAGAAGTGGAGTGATGAAGGATCCCAAATGGAAGACCAGCCACCCAATCAGCATAGTACAATAATACAACTCTGCATATAATTGCAAATACATATAGCAGTCCTCGATACATATGAGTACAATGGCCATGAATAGGCACGATACATGATATCACATATGTGGTCATAGCCACATACAATATACATAGATCAGAATCTCCATGATGAAGATATACATAGGACCATGATCTCCATAATGGCTAAAGATATAACAGATCAAGATCTTCATAGTGGCTGGAAATATCTGACATATACTGGAATCAAGTCACAAGAGCTGAAATCTCATGAACACTGGCATGATCAAGGAGGTAGCATATAAGAGATGCCACCAATCTGGAAAGTCTTCTACACAAACCGCTACGAGTACATGTCCTACTATGCGAATAGAGGTGTCGAGGTTGAAAATAGTAGTCCATCGTCTGATTACCGGTCATTAATGTATACCATTAACAGACGCGAGATCACCCATCAATAATGAAAATGGAAATCAAGGTACTAGAGTGCAAACTAACAAGTGTGAATAAATGTTTTGAGGTCGAACACTTGAGAGGATCCATCGATCAAGGGACATTGATGTATTCCAAGAACTGTCAATGGCGAGAGAACCTACCACTGATGACTGCAAGTCTCAAGGCACTCAAAAGGACTCTAGATTCCAATCCCAGAATAAATGATCTGAAGTCGATGGGATAAAATCCACTGGAAGGAGGGAATTAAGGCATCCCCCATCATCCACATGAGGTACTCAGCAAAGCTGTATAATGTGGAAGGACTCGATCATAAGGTGCATGAACCAGTAACTGTACTGGGAATGGCCGACATGCAAAGTCAAGATAACTGAGGAATGACCGACTCAGGCTTCAACTTCCTTTGAACAAGATCATAACGGCGTATGGTGACTAAATGAAGGTAGCATAGACTCGATATACAAACTGGGACATCTCTGCGACACAGGAGGCATTAACAGAGGCTCCATAGGGACTGGAAGCTTAACCAGTCGGTGGAGATAAACTCAGATAAATGAGTACAACTCCTAAAGTCAAACTATAACCCAACCAATGGATGTGATATATAGTGCTCTGTTCGAAGGCGACACGACTCGACAGCTACCATAGATAACATCTTTCCTTGTCCGGCTTTTTGGTTTTTTAATTTTTTTTTGGACTTTTTCAGTTATTTAAAAAGCTTGAAAAAAGAATAAAATAGCTTTATAGTTACAAACTAGGAGGAGACGAGTGTCATAAGGGAAAACAAACCAGTTCCAAGTAGTGGAACATACCTATGCTCAATACAAGGATACATGTGTAGGATATCGACACTCGAGGGAAAATCCCCTCCCAGTAAAAAGGGAATCAAGCTGCAAAGGATATAAAAAATGGCTCTACATGGCTAGACATGAGACAAGCTCGAGCTATATGGCTGAAACACAATGTTAGGGGAGTCGGCATAAAGCTCAATAAGGCAGGAAAAGCTCATGATAATGCATTCACAACTTGACATGAGGAAGTCCTGAGGGAAATAGGCCAGCAAAAGATCAAGAGGAGTATGAGGCTCTTGCAAAATGTCATGGCAGTACTATACAACGGACTCCCACACCCTAAAGGAGAAAACGCCAGCATGGGAACCACATGCAAATAGGGTGCTAACTAGGGTACCCATGTATGGTAAAGCTCTACCACTCATATCATACCACTTCTAAATCAGCAAGACGGTTCTGTGACATAATAGAGTGGGTTCGTACCTAAGGTCATGATGAGATGGTCATAAGGTTATGCAAAATGTAGATGGTGGTGAAACCTAACCTATATGCCAGTTTAGAAATGATACCTGATATCAGCACGAACGGGTCAATCCAATGGCTGAAACGACATTGAAAAAGGTCTTCTACATCACAAATTATGTCAAAAACGGTCCAAAATGGTTAGAAAATGTCGAAACTATAGGAAAGGGGGTAAAAATTTTCAAATATTTGAAAATTTTATATAAATAGTAAAAAATATAAATCATTTGAAACTTTTACCCATTTGAGCTCTGATTTTCAACAACGAATTCCAGGATATCCAGTCGGCGGAATTCACCACCGTTTCTTCCAGGTGTTTACTCATGCTCTCCTCTTGCATTTTGATACAATTTTTATGAATTTTCATGGTCAAATAAGGTTTTTAGGCCATCCCAAAATGAGCGCTACGGCCCACGTGGAAATTGAAGTTTTTTCCACGTATAGGGCTGGATATACACGGAAAATGGCCTCAAACCCACGTACATATGTAGCTGTTTTGAAAACAGTCGTGTATGAGGCCGCACATATGGTTTTTTCAATAAAATAATGGGAAAATTTGCAATTTCTTGTGCAGGATGGTTCTAGAGTGGAGAGAGCATGAGCATGGTGATGTAGAGGAAGTAGTAAGGGAAGATTTAATGGCTCAACAAGCTCTATGTGCATGCGGAATCTACAAGTTTTGGTGTCTTGGTGGTTTGAGGGCCAAACCAAGACTGTTACAGATGCTGGTAGATTATTGGGCTCCAGAATCAGAGTCCTTCCATATCGATGGGATGTCCCTCACCATAGAGGTGGAGGACATATAATTTATCACAGGGATTTCTAGACAAGGGGAAGTGGTGAACCTTCGTTCTCGTGGTGGGCCGGGAGGTGGCCTAACTATCGACGAGTACATTGCAGTGTACTGTTATCCAAACACTGAGAAGGTGGGGAGTCAAGTCCCTACCAATGCTATACAGGTGCTAGGCCTAAAGGCCATATTATTGACACTGGGCAGGATAGCCGGCTTAGCATCACTCCACTAGGCCTCGCGGCCTCTGATGTTTTATGCAGTGGAGTGCATGAGACCCACGATATATGACTGGAGTACTACACTACTAAGCAACATGAAACACCAGCTCAGTGAGTGTAAGGCAGGAAGGGTGTGGAACTTTGGGTTCAGCAGTATTTTGAGCACGTTTTTCTTTGAGCATGTTCTAGGATTGAGCCCCAGAGTGGACGTTCCTCTTCACGGAGTTTGAGATCCGGCCCAACAGTGTTGGGCAGATGCTATGCGCAGACTGGGAGGTGGTAGGGTGGCCAACCCATATCCAACTGACTTCTTTCCATGGTGGCGATGACAGCTAGTTTCCATCGATGACTACCCCTATGCAGGGATAGATTTCTTGGGGAACCCGGACATGCCATTACCACCAGGATCGGCATATGGTGATATAGGTAACGAATCTCGACCCTCTTTTTAAATTTTGAGTTATTTAATTTTTTTGTATTTTCTTGATTATGTGGAATAAAAAAGACATATTTTTGGGTGATGATACATAGTGACATCTACCATTTGTTTGTAGATGTGGGACCATGGCGGCCAGAGGGCTTCCCTCGTCATAGACAGAGGGGGAGAGGAGATGACATCACAGGTGTGGATGTGGAGGGAATGCTCCAGAGCATTCATACCAACTTTGTGAGATTGACACATAGAGTTCCCATGGCGCAAGTTGAGGACTTGCCTAGGGCCATGCAGTGACAGGTGGTGGGTGTACCACGCGCATGGGTGCATTTTTTTCGACGGCTGGCTAGAGCCGTAGTGACCTTCCATGATCAAAACCCTCCTCCTCCTCCACAGGATTAGATACCTGGGAGTGTATACATTTTGTATGACAGTGTATTATATGATGGTGGCTTAAAAGCCCCAATTTTGTATCATGACACTATGTATTATCACATTTTTTATGTATATATAAAAAGTTTTATGGTGATCGATTTATTTATTTACATGTGTAAAAATTGTATTTGTGATTAATTTATTGTGAATGAAACAAATGCCAATCTAACATGTAGTTAGCATATGATTCAGCAACTTGATTATTATTTCTTGGAATGTGTATATATGTTATATTGTCAAATTGTCGTTCTAACAATCTCACACACAAGAACCTTCTCAATAACTTCAGATATCTAACATGGTACAAACCATTGAGCTATGACACTACTAACTCCGAATCAAGACGTACCTCAAGAGATAGAACGCCATGTAAAATGGCATCCCATAGAAGCTCAATAACAGCGCTGTATTCAACAACATTGTTGGAATATGGCCATAGACATACACATCCTGAAGACAGTACCTGACCCATAGGAGTATAAATCACCCAAGCAGCAGAGGCTGAGTGTTGAGTGTGACGGCTTCCACCATCCGTGAATCCTATGTAGGTGGAAGATTCCATTGACATCTACCAAAAGAAACGGAAACTAATCACAAACCCGATCACGATAAGAAAAAGACCTAACTATGTAAAGTTGTACAATAATATACAACAAGCATCCTTGGGTAAAGATCATGCATAGTATTTTTTGAGATAGAGCCCATTTCTAGGCTCCGCCAAGGCTATTCCTTCGTAATCCACTAACTCATACGCACCCTTCTCTAACACACGCTTGACCACGCAAGGACCACGCCACATAGGATTAAATTTCCCTGCCCCCAAGGGTTCTTTCGGTTGATCCCATAAAAGGACCAAGTCTCCTTCACTAAACGCTCTTGGATGGATAGACTTATCGTACTGGACCTTAACGCGATGTTTATTGACTTCTAGAGCCACCAAGGCATCCCGACGCTGCTCATCAAGTTGCTCAAGGTGAACTAAATGCTCCTCCAATGGGGAAGTGTCCGGTAAGAGTTCCACAGCTAGTTTCAATGAAGTAATTTCACATTCAACTGGCAATATCAACTCCACTCCATGTACAAGCTCATATGGAGAAAAACCAGTGGCAGTATTAACCGCGGTTCGATATGCCCACAAAGTCAGATATAACATAATGTGCCAATTATTCTTTCTTTATGTGATGGTTCGTTGGAGAATGGATTTGAGTGATTTATTCACTGCCTCTACCTGTCCATTCGCTTGGGGGTAGTAAGAATATGAATGCTCTTGCTTATACCCTAACTTGGATGCCAACTCTTCCATCATACGGTTTTGAAAGTGCGAGCCATTGTCAGTGACAAGCTCTTTCGGAATCCTGAACCGAGCAATAATTTGGTTTAACACAAAGTGAGCGGCTGTCTCACCGTCGGATTTTACTGTAGGCATAGCCTCAGCCCATTTCGTGAAATAATCAACAGCCACTATAATGTGATGGTGCCCCCCAGCCGAAGCTGGGTTGCAATCCATAAAATTGAGCCCCCACTTAGTGAAGGGACCGATGGTGATAATGGGATGTAACGAGGCAGGTTTCGAGCGCATATTGTGTGCAAACACCTGGCAAGGGTGGCACCTCTTGACCGCCTCCATACAATCCTTAAAGATCGACAACCAGAAATAACCCGCTCTTAAAATATTTTGAGTTGTAGAAAGCCCAGATAAATGACCACCACACGCCCCTCCATGGTAATCATTCAGCACTACCTCAGCCTCTTCATGAGTTAAACAACGACGTAAAATGGAATCTACCCCATGGCGGTACAAAGTATTGTCCACTATGAGGTAGTTCTTAGAGACGTGACGTAATCGTCGTCGTTGATCTCGCGAGAGGTGAGTAGAGGTATTCAGTGTTTGTAAATATATTATGATATCCCCATACCATGGCTCTAATGTTGAGATTAAGAAGATGTGTTCATCGACAAACATATCTTCACAAACCAACTCCTCGGCCTCGCTCGGGAAATCCGATATAAGCTCTGCAAAAATTAAAGACTTCTTCGATTTTGCTGAAATAAACTCGAGATTGAATTCTTGCAGAATGAAAATCCATTTATTATACTTTTCCCCAATCATCCTTCGGGTGAGGACGAATTGAAATGGATTGACATGGGCCACAACCAAGGTCTGGCGAAGGAGAATATAATGTCTCAACTATTCAACCGCATGTACGGTAGCTAAAGAAAGCTTCTCGACATGAGAATAATGAATCTCTGCGTCAATAAGGTTTCAGCTCAGATAATATATGACATGCTCTTGGAGCTCCTCATCCTCTTGAACCAAAACCATACCAATCGTCTCTAAGGATGTGACCACATATAATAGAAAATCACGGCTATAATCCAGAGGACTAATCACTGGGGCCAATGCTAGGGCTCGCTTGAGTGCATCGAAGGACTCCTGGGCTTGCTCATCCCAATAAAAGGGTGTGTCCTTCTTCAAGAGATGCATGAAGCCTCTAGTCAAATTGGCAAAGTTGAAAACAAATCTTCGTAAGAAGTTTTCCATGCCTTGCAAACACTGAATATGATGAATATTCTTCGGGGGAGACAACTGATGTATTGCCTCAACCTTCAAAGGGTCGACTCTTATACCCTCTTTAGAAATGATGAATCCTAACAAACGCCCTGATTTCACACAAAAGATGCACTTGTGAGGATTTAATCTAACCGAATAGTGCCGCCATCTTTCGAATACCAATCTCAAGTGATAGGGATGACGCATTCTCATGCGAGAATGAGCAGCGAGGTCATCCAAAAATACCTCAATAATTGACTTGAGATTGTGGAAAATCAAGGTCATTGCCCGCTGAAATGTAGCTTCGGCATTTTTAAGGCTAAAAGGCATTTTCCGATATGCAAACGTTCCCCAAGGACAAATAAATGCAGTCTTATGTTGGTCCTCAGGTTTAATCTGTATCTGATTATACCCGGAAAAGCCATCCATAAAGGAGAACACCTCACTACCCGCACACTCATCCAAAATATGATCTATAAACGGTGTGGGGAAGTTGTCCTTAGGACAAGCACGATTCAAATCACGGAAATCAGTGCATATGCGGATCACTCCCTGCTTCTTATCTACCGGAATGAGGTTTGAAACCCACTCCATCAAGGGAACATGATAGATGAAACCGGCTTTCAACAGCTTCTCTATCTCTGCCTTAATCGGGGGTGATTTCCTAGGATTCACCGCATGTAAACGTTGTCGAATAGGCTTAGCTTTGGGGTAAGTCTTAATCTCATGCTCGACAATACGAGGGTCAATACCTGGCATCTCATCGTAAGACCAAGCAAATATATCACATAATTCCTTAAATAGCTCGGTATATTCCAGAATCTCAGCATGGGAACATTCCGCCCCAATATAGACATTCTCTACGGTGCCAGGATTACGAGAGATGTTGATAGGAATCGTTGAAGATATGTTCGCCATGTTTCCATCAGCCATCAGACTAGGAGAGCTTAATGGAACCACAAGACTACCAACTCTCTGACTAAGAACCGCCCTAAAATCCTCACGCTCCAAACAGTCAAGCTCTAGAAGAAAGTATGATATATGATGAAGTTCCTCCCATGGTGGCTCAACTCCCAACATAGCCTCAATAATCGCTTCATCCAAAGGAAAAACCATATCAAGGTAGTCGTGTGCGTGAGAAGACTGTACTGCCCATGCCGGTAGCACATAAGGGTCCTCCTCCTCCGTCCATGAAGAGGAAGGACTAGGCTCTGCAACACTCTCAAGATTAGCTTGGTAAGCTATCATAGCTGCAGGAAATGGCACGTTCATCTCGACGGGCTCACTTGAAGTACTCGGTGTAGGAAGAATCCAAGGATCTTCCATATGACTCGTGCGAAAAAACACCGATGTCGTAGATGTAGAAGCCTCATTGGAAATATATGCTATCATGAAGATCGGTGCAGGACAACTAAAGCTTCCCATGAGGGATGGATACATGCCTACACCCACACTCCCAGTTCCTGGCTGAGAGTGCTCAACAATCAGGATCGAAGCTCTTGAAGATGTGGTAATAGATGGATTCTTGAATGTCGTTTGATCAATCGTTACGATCTTCCTGTTATGTGGAAAGCATACAACACGGAACAAGGAAGAAGCAACGACTTGCATACTGTACATCCAGTTCCTACCCAGCAAGAGATTGTAGTCAAGGGGCACATCAACAACCTCGACCCCTATCGCAACGGTCTTCCCCCCCAAACAGACTTTAAGGGAAGGAAGAATGTCGTGCGGCCTAAAAGATCTCCCATCGAACGCAGTTAACATAGTCGCTGATTTAGACAGCTCAGGAGAACCCAGACCCTTCCAATAGGACAAATACATCACAGAAGCAACAACTCCCTCGTCAATCACAATGCGCTTGACGGTCATATTAAGACATTCTACGTGAACCAAAAGAGACACATAGTAGGGAAAGCGAGGCTGAAGTCCTACAGTTTCAAATTTGATCACAGAGGAAGAATCATCATCGTTCACACCAAGGGCAGAAAGAAACGCCTTCCTTTGTGAATGACAACTCTAAAGCACTTCCAATGCATACATCGCACAAGGAGTGTGGCCCAAATCCTCGACAACTGAATAATTATTGGCGGCTTGGGCATTTGGATTATGCCCTGAACGCTTAAGGACTCCCTTAGGAATGTGAGGTACAGCCTCAGGTTTATCCGCAGGTTTCTCAATGCGCAAAGGGGACCCTGGTGGATCAGGCTCTTTGCCTGGGCTGGGTTGTGATGAACCATAATCTTTCGCATGGGTCACAACTTTCACAGCATGAACCATGTTAATGCACCCATGACCACTACCCTCCGGCGGATCATCATCACCAGACTGGTCATGGGACTTCGAGTTCATATTTTGATTATGTGGTAAAGGGTTAGTTAGCACAGCTGGGCCCTGTGCCAAGAATCTCGAAGCTTCCTCAATACGAGGGCACAAGTAAGTGAGGTGATCGTCCTTACATAACTTGCAAGGGAACTTAACCTTACGTTTAGCTTGCTTGTCCCCCCTATAATTTCGACCGTTCTTGTCATTATTGTTAGCATTCTCATTCTTATTCCCACCCTTTCTATTATTTTTACCCTTTTTCTATTATGTCCGGGTTACTGGTTACCCTTCTGGTCCGAAGATTGCACAGAGAGTACATTTGTCGTTTGGGCGGGTTGAGACGAAGCCGTAGCTTGTCCCAAAGCAAATTGGTTGATTGACAATTGACTAACTTGTTTTGCAACCGAATCTACGGGTTTCACACTTGCACAAACCACAATTCCATCGGCATGTGGTCTAGGTTTGACTTTGGGATCGAAACTGGAATGAGGAGTATTGGGAATAATCTCATACAACAAACCGAACTGAGCATAAATCAAGTCCAATTCTTGTGCCCTAAAAATGGCTTGTTCCTCATTCTGCACTCCGAATGTGGAAACATCCTTCACTATATATGGCAATAACGACTTGAGGAACCACTCGAGGAGGAATTCAGACGATATAAAAGCTTTAATTAACCTCTTCCGTCTATGCCACTCTTGAATATGATCAGAAATATGTGTGGCTTTATCTTGCCAAAATGTCAACAAGAGTTCAGTACCAACGTCACAACGCACAGGTAGCTGGAAGTGATTAAGAAAAGTCATCGCAAGGTCGTCGAACAAAGTGAAAGCTCCCCTAGGTAACTCTATATACCACTTCGCGGCAGGCCCTATAAGGGTGTGTTGAAATAGTCTCAAACGGACTGAGTCCTGATGTAAGGAATTCGAAGAGCACCATAGGTGAAACATAGTAACATGTTCGCTCAGATCCTCTCTCGTTTTGCCGTCGAACTTAGGGATGTCTGAAGGAAGTTTGGTAGGGACAGCCGGCCAAGCCGGGTCATGAGCCACATGATCATTCGTCAATCTCGATAAGTCAAGAAGATTAAGCATCACGAGGAAAGGGAGCCTAGGATGATGAGGTTGATGGACCGCTCCCTGATTCATATAGGGTTGATTACCACTATGGCCCTAGCCATAATGTCCTCCTCCCGTGTGACCCGTATAGGGTGGCGTGTAAGCACCATAGTGCAGTGGACCTTGACTAGTAGGAGCTACAAAGCCGTAATTAGGAGAGTAAGCAGGTTGTTGATACCCGCCTCCATAAGGTGAAGAACCCTATCCATACTGCGTCCCATAATAGGATCCTTAATTCATCGCATGCGATGCCCCATGAGACACTCCGTAGGTAGGAATATACGCTCCGGAAGTAGGGATATACATACCGGAAGTAGGGATATACGCCCCAGAAGTAGTAACATGAACTTTAGAAGTATGAACATAGCCTCTCGAAGCAATAGGCGGTATGTAAAACTGAGACACAGTCGGTCTAGTAACCGCAGTACGGACCTGACTCGTAGCCATGTGCCGGCTCGAAGGACCGCGTGAATAAGGTGGAGGATGTACATTTGAAGAACTAGGGACCGAGGATGGAGGGACCTGAGTAATAATGTACGTGTTATTCCCTATCGTTACCTGTCTCGATTCTGGTATCCTAATAGGATCACTAACCCTAGACCTAGGAGGAACATATGACGCAGCTTCCACCGCTGGGATGGAAGGTGCAATGTGACTAGTGCTCCCAAACCTCTCCGCATGGTAAGGAATGAGAGTGCCCCCAGGCATAGTGTTAGGCTCGAACTCATATTCGACATGAAATGTCAAATCATGTGTGGGAAAACCAGGCGTACCATAACTACCATAACTAGTGCTTGCGGGTGGAAAATGAGTCTCGGCATCCTCCGGCATTCCATACCGATAATGCGTCAATGGGAAATCAACCCTAGAGTGAGTAGGTCTATCATGCATGGTTCCTACCTCCGAAATCACAGGACCTAACTCAGCCAAGTCAGGTGAAGGATCGTAAGTAGGAGTAAACTCCCCATCGTCCACACGAATGGGAGATGGTGGTTCAAGAAGATATTCTACATGGTCTCCCATGGTGTGTGAATCAATGTGTGAGATAGTTTGCCTGGACTGTCTAGGTCTCTCTCCCAAAGGATGAGGAGAAGTAGAAGGTGGAATTCCTGCTAAGCGATGAGAACGACGGGGAGCCGCACCCGAATCCACAATGACTAAAAAAATGAAAAAGACTCTCTATTTTCGCAAACCCTAGGTCAACTAGCATGCATAGAGCAATCACTAATAAAATCTAAATCCAAATGCAAGAAAACAAGGGCTGGATAAATGATCTCTCGAATGAAGCAGGTATGTCTTGCCTAGGAGAGGCTTGAGACTCCCATACACAACAAGCGGAGGTACGTAACCAATTATTATGGCCCTCAGCTTCAATGCATAAAGCGACTATGCTGTCCGACCCCAACCTGGCCGGGACACTTGCAGAATAACCCCTGCAAAGTACCCCCTCGATATCCTAGGTAAGGCCACTAAGGTCACCTCAATATAATCAATGCTCAGGCGGATAGTCGCGGGCGGGATTGACCGTATGGCCAGGGTAGCAAAGTCCGAAACTCTCAAAAGAGCCCCCAGATACGAATACAATCCTGGAAACATCTCTGGTGCTACTCAGTTATGACTAGGGGTCATCCCAATCAATAACCACTCACACTGCCTCGTGCTTAACTCCCTTTTGAGAGGAGGATCCTGAGAAACACTAGTTATACTAAGGATTTCACACACTCACCTGGACAGACACATACATGTTGCTGTTTAGTGATCTTGGAGAATTGACTTATAATGAACTATTCCAATATCCTAAAACCTAAGCTTGTTGGTGCACCCTAGAAAAGAAAAGAGTGTAATTCATTTTAATTTAGCATTGCTTTTAATTTCCTTTATTACTCAAAAAAGGGATATGACCGTGCAACTAATGGTGTTATGACGCAACATGAAGTAAAATGCACACCTAACAATCAATGCAAATGCATTGTGTCCATGAAAACAGGGTATGCTACTACATGAAATGCATAATTCTTCTTCAAATGATGAATGCAAATTTTTCCTATATGAAGTCCTAACTAGTACTCCAAAGCAAATATAGTGCAAGTACAATGCAAAGATGCAAAATGCAATGCATGATGATAAGCAAATGTTTTTGGATTTTTTCTAATAAAAGAGATGCAAAAAGCAAAAGAATGATTCTACAACCCCTAGACTCTGCAAGCACACTGAAACAGCACTCAAGCAAAGTACCAAGGTAAAATAACTCTAATGCACTAATCTCAAACAAAAAATCGAAAATGCCATGACAAGAACCTTCTTTAAAAAAAAAAATTAGCCTACAAAAAAACGTTTCTGGTCAGAAACAGAGGTCTAAACAGACTCAGGCAGTGTCAAAGGAGACTCAGCAAATATCAAAATTCACCCAGCAACCAATTATCTTCCACAAAAAGGAAAAATCAAGGGCATACACAACTATTCGTAGTAAACCCGTGTGTATACGCGGAAATCGCAGAGGAAACTGCGTGTATACGTGACTGTGAGTTAAAAACTTGTGTACATGAAGAAAGGTGCATAAACTCAAGGGAAACAGATAGGCTGAGACAAAATTCACACCAATCAGACCCTACTAGGCATACATGCCCCCAAACCCGACACAGAAACAAGAGAGAAAGAGCAATTCAAATTCATTGAATGCTGATAAAACAACCCCCAAAGGACAACTACTAGGAACTCCCCAGCGGAGTCACCAATTCTATTACGGAGAGAAATTCCTATGGCTTGGGGTACCACAACAGACAGCTTGACTCCAGAAATCAATCCTTTCCAATATGCAATAGAAATTAAATGTCTAACACTAAAGGATCAGACCTCGTACCTTATTCCAGACGGTTGAAGTAGATCCCCGTTGAGCTTTCCAATCTTAAGCTTGAA
>LPNX010310641.1:20310-40023 GCA_001517045.1 Pseudotsuga menziesii | reverse complement strand
GTGTTAGATCTATTCTAGCATATATAATCAATAATGTACAAGCATTTGACATAATCCCATGGATAAAATATTCATTCAAACACACATTATTGTACAGGAAAAGATATTTCTATTAATAAAATCAGAGATTACAAGATACAACCTCTGACGGCACGTCTGCGAACCGGAGAAACTGAATCCCCCACTTGGGCCTCCACCACTTCAATCCTCCATCTCTCGATAGCAAGCTCACAAGCAAAAGGCAAGCTTGGGAAGAACAAACTAGTGCTCCAAGGGACAAAGGGATGCAGACTCAAGCATAAGTTCTGGCAACAATGTACTATAGTTTCTTTGCTCTCAATTCTCTCTTCTTGCCTTCAATGTACCAAGGGGTTCCTTATATAGCTTCCAAAGGGGTAATGAAAGGTCAAATCCGAGTGATCTCAAGGCATAGGGAAGGCCAGGAGTCAAATGGGTCAGATCCATGTCAAGGAAAACTCCAAACGGATTTGGATTATGCACACATCCCGATGTACGCGGTTTTAGTGGTCAAACCCGCGTATATATGCGCTTATAGGTTTAAAAGTCGTGTGTATCATTTTTCATATGTTTTTAGGGATGATCAAGGAAACATCAAAGGACAAAAAATGGTCCATGGGGTCTAAGGAGTCTACAGCGGGATAGGGGAAGGCCATACAAAGTGTGATTCACCTGGAGTGGTGAAATCAGCTATAACACCTGGGAAAATTTCATGTATGATAAAATGCCTTTTGGATTAATGAATGTTGGAGCAACTTTTCAAAGAGCTATGGATATAGCCTTTGTGGGGGAAAGAGACAAGTTTGTAGTGAGTTACTTAGATGATATTACAGTATTTTCACAATCAGATGATGAACATCTAAAACACTTTAAACAAACTTTTCAGAAATGCAGAAAATATGGTTTATTTCTTAATCCAAAGAAATCATTTTTTGTTGTACAGGAAGGTAAATTATTGGGTCATTTAGTTTCAGGTGATGGCATAAGGATTGATCCGGAGAGGGTGAAAGAAATACTGAAAATAAGTCTGCCAAGGAGCAAAAAGGATGTACAATCTTTCATTGGTAAAATCAATTTTTTGCATTGGTTTATACCAAATTTTTCTGAGACTATCAAACAGATTACAGCCATGCTGAAGAAGGATCAAGAAGTCAAGTGGACTGCAGAAGCAAAGAATTCATTCGAAAAAATTAAGATGGCTCTTACTGAAGCTCCAGCATTAGTAAGTCCAGATTTTACAAAGGAATTTCTAACCTTTTCTTTTGCATCTGAAGATACATTGGCTGTTGTTTTATTACAGAAGAATATCGGACGGTCTTGAACAGCCTATTGTATTCTTCAACAATACTCTTAGAGATTCGGAGTTAAAATACAACATTTTAGAGAAACAGGCTTACTCTTTGGTTAAAGCTTTGAAATTTTTCAGAATCTATGTTTTGCATTCCAAAGTTATTTCTTATGTGCCTAATGTTGCCATAAAAAGATGTTTTGACTCATCCTGACACTGAGGGAAAAAGAGGAAAGTGGATTGCCAAAATCATGGAATATGATGTGGATATCAGACCTACAAAGCTAGTAAAGGGACAAGGTCTAGCTAAACTGTTAGCTAATTCAAATTTCCAAGCTTTAGGACTACATCTGATGGTAGAACAGCCAACACAGGAAGAAAATCAAGCGGAGCTGGAGAAAGAGAAGATTATGGATTTCTATTCAGCATCTACATGGTATGCAGACATTGTATACTTTCTTTTGTACTTGCAATGTCCAGAACACTTAGACAAAAAATATGCTAGGTATTTGAAGTTGAAAACCACTAAGTATTGTTTGGTAGAACAACAGCTATTTTGGAAAGATCTAGGGGGTATTCTACTCAGATGCTTAGATAAACTTGAAATTAAAGGAGTAGTTTCTGAATCTCATGAAGGTGCTTGTGGAGGTCATAAGTATTGGAATGCAACAGCATACAAAATTCTAAGAGCTGGATACTATTGGCCCTCTTTATTTTCAGATGTATATCAGCGGGTAAGAGCATGTATCCCTTGTCAGAAATTTGTTGGTAAACAAAAGTTGTTGTCATTACCTTTAAAACCAATTGCAGTAAATGCCCATTTTCAGTAGTGGGGTTTGGACTTCATAAGAGAGATAAATTCATCTTCCTCAGGGAAGCATAAGTGGATTTTGACTGCAACAGATTTCTTTACTAAGTGGGTAGAAGCTATTCCCACAAGGAATGCCACAGATAAGGTGATCATAGATTTTATTGAAGAAAATATTCTTAGTAGATTTGGATGTCCACATAAAATATTGACTGATAATGCTAAAGCCTTTAAATCTAAGGCTATGGGGGCATTTTGTGAAAAGAATGGTATCCTGTTGAAACACTCAACTCCTTATTATCCTCAGGGTAATGGTTTAGCTGAGTCATCTAATAAAAATATCATTCAGAGTATCAGGAAATTGTTGAAGCATAATAAAAGATCATGGGATTCTATGCTAAAGTATGCATTATGGGCAGACATAATAACAGTTAAGCAAGCAATTGGAACTTCTCCTTTCCAATTAGTATATGGTACAGATGCAATTTTTCTTGTTTAGTTGGGTATCCCAGTGATGAGGCTTTTTCAAGATTGTCAGGAGGAACCTAATGATATGCAAAGAATAATTTATGCAATGATAGAGTTACAACAGAAATGAGAAAAAGTGGAAGAAAAGGCACAGCTATATAGGTTGAAGATCAAATAAAAGATTTGATAAGAAGATCAAAGATAATACTTTTTCAGTGGGGGACATGGTTTTGAGATGGGATGCTAGGAAGGAGTAGAAAGGAAAGCATGACAAGTTTGATAACCTTTGGTTTGGTCCTTTCATAGTATCGAAGTTTTTGGAAAACAATACTTTTGTTCTATAGACCTTGGAGGGTGACGAGTTGTCTAATCTAGTTAATGGACGATTCCTCAAGCATTTTTACATTTTTTGAGATGGATACTAGACTTTCATTGTATATACCGGTGTGAATAAATAGAATAAGGACTCCATAACCCAATGGAAATTTTGCAGACTAGCAGGTAGCAGCACAGAAGGCACTGGTCTACAGGTTCTTGAAGCCTCACAAGGAGGACTTCATCCCGCAACAGGAGCCAGATGTTAGGTCATGTTTTTGTTTTCCATTGTTTTTGATACTTTTATTTATATTTTGAAGCTTTCTTTTACTTTTTATTTCTAGAAAATTTTGTTGATAGAGATAGTATGATTTTTTCCATTTAATTCTCATGATTTTTGATTTCTTAGTTTATTTTTACAAGTTTTGCTTTGATTTTATAATCTAAGGGCTTATATAAGGCTTATATGGATTTAAAAAGTCTAAAAATAGCATAAAGGAGCTAACAAGGAGGGTTGCAGACTTGGAGATAGATCAATTGAAAGCAAGAAGGAAAGCTTGGGCCTTGGAGGGAATTGCTTTACTAGCTGAAGCAACTAAAGATTTGTAAAGTTAATCAAGAAAGTTAGCTATTAGTTAAATTTGAAAAGTTATTTTATTTTTGTATAATGATAGTTTAGATTGAAATATTTGGTAAATAGCCCAAAAGCAACTAGGGTTCAATTATTCTATTGATTTTGAAGGAATAGGATAAATGTAAGTCTGAAAGAAGAGAATAGGTTCGATTCTTTTGCTGACAAGGGGAGGCTATCAGGATTTTTTTATGAGCTAAGTAAAGACTCTTATGTGTTTTTTGAGGACTGAACTATGAAATATATGCACTATATGCCCTTCAGATTATTGACTGGTTTTATTTCTAATTTTTGTTAATTACTTAGTTGTTATATTCATTTCCTGTTTAATGTTTTTATGCTTGAAATGCTTGCTAACTGTGGGTGAAACTCAATATTGTGTTTTCTGTTGGATTATGGTTTATATGTTATGCATCTCAGTCATTCAAATGCTCATGATTTAGTGTTTACTTTGGTTTTATGAATGTTTTCCCTCTTGTCTTCAAACTGCTCAACTAAAAAACCTTGAAAACCCTAGAAAACCCTATTTTATTTTATTGTGATTGTTGAGATTGTGTTGGCTTGTTATCTTGTAGTCTGGGAACAATTTCTGGCACTAATAGAAAACAAGACTACGATGAGGTAAAGTAACTTCCTTTGTTGTTTTTGGATCTATGACAGTATTTTAAGTTAGTTGTAAAGACCAATATCCTTAACATACTAGTGTCTTTTAGTGTCTTTTACCAGCATGAGTTCTACTTAAGTTTTCTTTCTAATGTTATATACCAAGTTACTTACAAATTCTACTGATGAGCATAGGGATCATAATTTAACATGGATACACTTTCACTGAAGCATGAATTTACTGCTATTGTTAAGTCTAATACTCAATGTACTGCTTTATAAGCATGAATCTAATTCTAATACCTTCAAGGAAAGTATACAATAGAACACATAGCTCCATTTTTAATTCTGCTTTAGTAGTGAAGAATATCATCTTGTTTATTGTATACAGTTATAATTATCTTCTTGCACTACTAGACATTGAAATATAATTTTTTATTTCCAAATTCACCATGTCACATGTGTTATTGTAATATTACATTACCATATCGTTACTAATATTACTAAGTAATTTTGTTTCTTTTACCTTAGGTAGTCTTACTACTTTGCAATTACCAAGGTGTTGTCTAATTATTGGTTTGTTTTATTATGAGTTTGGTTCTTTATAGAAACCAAAAGAACACGAACTCCAAAGAAGTTTTCAAACCAAAGCACTATCGACTTTATGCAATTGTAAGAATTATACTAGGGTGGAAATACTACCTAACATCTACTTACATAATGTTGAACTATAGATAAATGACTTCATTAGTTTTGTTCTTACATAAAACTAGTTCCCAAACAATGCTTAAACATCAAAAACAAGGTTGTATGAAGAGCATTTAGAGGTACACAAGACTAAAGGTCAAAGTCATAAGTTCAAAATTGATCACGATATATATGATTTTACCAATGGTCGATTGCAATGTTATCCATCAAGACAAAAGATAAGATACATTTAAAAAAAACATTATCATTAGTTATATGATATATATGATTGGCAATAATATGTGTTTTCACCCGATAGTGCAGGTTTGACTATAGGGATCGACCCACTTCTAAGTAAAAAATTTAATGACCACGTGGATGTGTCTCCACCATGCATTGGTTGAATTAAAATGCAATTGGAAACCTTATGCTCTTCATTTCTCTCTGAGGTTTTTGCTCTATGCTGTGAGAGTTTCTTCATAGCCATGAGAGGCCTGTTGGTTTATCGTTTGACAGCTCCATTGTGTGTAGTATAGTGTTGCATCATTCGTGCAAGTGTTAAGGGATTTGTAGTTTGTAATTTGGTTTCTTTCTGGATGTTATTGGAACACCATGAGAGTGTTTTCTTAACTTTGTCAGTAGTTTTGAGAACTGGACATAGCGTTACCCTTGTCTCTGCTCGTGACTTATTCCATCATCGGTGAAATCTAGAATAAGAACCTCGATGCTTCTGTCACAGGATTGGCATGAGGGTTTCGTTTCTTCCTAGTGCAGTTCCTCGAACTGGTTCAGTCTCCTTTTCAACTCCAAACTTCTTATTTGCAGGTAATAAGCTTACTCTGCACTCATTCCTTTCAATACTTCCTAGATAAGGTTTTAATACAATGAATACAATCTCTAACTATCAAAATCGGTCTTGTTCTTGTAGATTACAGTCACGACTTCAGACTTGAAGGAAACCTCTCTAGCGTTGGTTAACTTCATGGCTTGCAAATGGGTAAGCCTCGATCTCATCGTGGCATCTCTCTGTTTGCAATGGTTGTTGGAAGGAGTTTACTATTGGAAGGAAGCATGGATTTGGTTCCTTCAATGGTTTAAATACTTAGTTTTTGTTTTTGAAAACCCTTGCGTGTTGCTGGGTAGCTCTGGCTCTTAAGCCGTGATATGTATGTAGTTTCTTTGGTTATGTAAAAGAGATTTCAGCCTTACGGCTTGACAATATCATACTCTGGTTTTAAGATAAAAAGGGTTTTTCCTGTACTCATGGTTTTTAAATGACTCCTATTTCGATTACTCTAGTTTGTTCTAATCGATCTTTTAAATGATAATACTGTAAATAGGGTTTTCTTCTTCACCTGTCAATTAATTAATTTATTGTTAATGATAAACATTTATAAGTGAAATAGTTTTAATATGAAGACTGTGGAACAGTCATAATGTAAAATTTATAAATTTTATACTATCAGTCCAGAAATATATTAGTTAGGGCTTAATGGAAAAAAACCCTTATGTAAATGTATTCTTATATAAATTATTATTTGGGGCTCTGTTTCTCATTTGCTTCAATTTCGCTATTACAGGTGGACTGTTGTTTCATTATCTTGTTACTGAAGTATTTAATTTACTGATAATAGGTATATAAATACATTTTAAAGTTTAGGGATAAGACTATAGTCAGTCTAATGCACAGTTTATAGTTTTATTGTTATTTTTAAATCTCAGTTAACAATGTAACTGGATGTATTTTAGACAGAATTAACTTGTAATTAAATAGATTAGTCGAAAGGGTTTCAACCCTTAAGTTTTTACAGGTATAAACCTGTCTGGTTTTTAAATTTTGGAATGCATAATTATATATAATTCTTAATTATTCCATTTATTATTTATAATATAATTATATTTATCTACTACTCTGTAATTTATAATTATTTAGAGCTTTGTAGAGAATAGAATGTTAATTCTAGAACTATGTTTATTTTACATAAATAAAGGGGTATAAACGAAACCCCAACCTGGTTTATTAAGTAATAGTTTAAGATTAAGTTAATATTTTAAAAGAAGAACCATTTAGTTTTTAACTTGTTTCTAGACTTTCTTGAAGATTAGTTGTTATCTCCTCTAAACTTTTATTTCCTATCTGTATACTATTAATGTAATGCTAGTGTAATATACCATTTCTTTTTCCTGCATTTTTATTTAGTTAAACCAAGTAAAACAGTAAATATAAACAAACATAACACTGCTATTTCATTTCATTTCAAACACTAAAATAAACTTTACTCTGTTTACCTACAGATACAAAATCATATCTACTAATTCCATTCTCTTAAGGATTATTTCATTTATTTAAAACATTCTAATTGTGCTAGAGTACAACCTGGTTTCCAGGTGTGGAAAAACACAACCTAGAAATTTAATTCATTACTTCCCTAAACCATTTTCATTGCTATAAATAATCAAATAAGAATACTAAATCTAACATTTCACAAACTATGAACTTTAACATTCATATAGTAGATAAACAAAGATTTATTTAACTAAGACAGTAAAATAAAATAACATAGAACCTGTTGAGGACAAGACGACAACAGCTTTAGGAGGATGTTCCTCCCTACCAATCTCCTGGAGAGTGCTCAAACAACGCTTCCTCAGGACCCCCGAGCCTATTCCTGGTCTTCTTGGCTGAGAATTGGGTGGAGAATGCAACCCTCTGTCAGCTGACTAGTTCAATACCTTAGTAAAACAATCTGCTCTCAGCAGTATGATCTTCAGCTTAAAATTCTGCAACTAGATCATTCATAGCAGTTATCCCCTCAAACACTTTCTAGATTCCCCTCCATTGAATTTCTCTGAAGTACATTCATTCACCCTGAATGATCACTTACCTAGAATGAGCAGCTTCAGCTCTCTTCAATGGGAATTTTTATAAATATGGTTAGGTCTTCTGGGTCAATTTTCATTAATTGAGCCACCTGCTCTGATTCCACTTTCTTGGGGAATCATGACCACAAATATAGGGAGGTTACCACCTGCAACAGTTGGAAGTGGTTTGAGGATGCTGCCACATGTTAGTTTGCTCTCCACCTAGTCTCCTCCACCAATTTGACCAGTAAACACTCTTTTAACAACTATCCTAAGCTGTTGTTTCCTCATTTATTTATTTATAAATACAATATTCTGAATTTACATCAAATATCCTTGACCCCATTGGGTCATCAATTACAACTTAGCATAAAATTTAACATATTGTTCCTCAATAATATAAAATTGTTTTTGCAAAATTGGGGCATGTGACAGTTCCAGTGTACAATCTATCACTTAACATTTTGAACCTAAATTGTTGAGGCAACCTATATGGTCGCTTTTGAATACAGTACTGATTTTCTATTATGTTTATTTATAAAATAGAACAACTTTGTTCTTTTGTTTCTTACCACAACTTGTCATTCTTTTGTACAAAACAATTATTACATTTATTGTTTTTGTTTCATATATGCTTTGTCATACTATACTTTAGTCTTCTATATTGTTTCTTTCTTATAGTTATCAAGCTAAAACTTGAAAAATATATTTACTCCATAAATGTTATTTTATCGTACATGGTTGGTTCCCAATATACAATCACTTAACATTTTCTTTCTATCTTATGTTTTATATCCATATAATTTCCACTTAATACATATACAAAATGTGTCCCTTCCACCAATGAAAGCTTCTAAGTCTTTAACAAGATTACACTTTTCTTGTAGGCATCATGCCGAATCGTCACAATAAACAATCCAATGCGCGAAGAAGACTTGTATATGCCCAAAACAAAAATAAAAACAACAAGAAGCAACTTCTTCTTTATAGAGCTGCTCGTCAAGATGTGGACATGTCTTTTTCATTTTCTCTTTTCCATCCTTCCAACACACAATCCCTTCCATCCCCCATGCTAAATCCATCCAACACCCCCCTTGATGATGCACATCAATGATTTCGTAAAAAATGGACCAACTAGCTGACATGAATGTCTGCTCGATTTGCAATGAATGTTACCTTGACATTGCAAATAAAAATTTCCATGGTGCATATGGATGTTCTCGTTGAATTCTAGAAAGAAAAGGCCATCACTTTTCATTGGAAAACAATATGTACCTGGGCACCCAACCACCTCTCCTTGTAGGTAATTACACAAGTTGAAGAAATGCTCCTTAGTCGTGCTAACCCAATCCTACAAGTCACACATCCTGCGGTGGTCAATCTAAATATTATGTCCATACTATTTGATTCCCCAAGAAATTTCAAATATTGTCACATCCCTACCCCATTTAATATCAGACATTGACATCCTTGTTGTTCGCAAATGCAACCCTACAAACAATTCATATGAACTCTTTATTAGTTGAACATGTGTTCTTGTTGCTCTTGAATACAAAATGGCTAACGATCCGTACTACAAGGATGTACGAGTAAACCCATTTGCATTAGCTTCTTTTCCTCTTGTTTCTATAGAAATTTCACCTTTGTTTCACCATGTTAATAGAAATGATACATTATCTCATCAACAAATCTCATCCTCTAAAGTGAAACCAACAAATTCATTTGAACCCTATGAATTAGACTCTCCCTCATTTATTTCAAGATAAATAAATTCTAGAACTTAAGTTGAGGAAATTAGATGCTTCTTACACATACCAGATATCCCACTACCGGCTTCCATTGATTGGACACCTATAGGAATCTCCCCTATCAATGAGTACAACACAGAAGACCTTATTTCCATTGCCTTTCCAACCTTGTTCCCCACAGGTGTAGCAATGCGTAAACAACCATGCATTCATCAAGTTGAGATACAAAAATATGCACTTCACCTTATTCACTATCATGAAAATAGATTTGGGTAACATCCTCTCTTCTGCTACTACATATACAATCTAATCATGCGTCATCAGAGTCATGTTATTGCTTCTGTTTTTGTCAAAATTAACCTTCAAGATACACTTCATCCCACAATACTTAAGTTGGTTAACCAATTGCAAGACATGCCTAATGAAAAAATTGGTGAAAGGGTCGCATGATTTCGGTATTCATTGCATGGAACACACTCATATTGGAACAAAAGTAGAGTTGGACTCACAAATATGATCAATCAACAAGGTACACCAACGTTCTTCTTCACCCTTAGTGCAGCTGACACAAAATGGTCGGATTTGCATGCTCTAATGCTTGGTGAATGCCCTACCAGTTTAGGTCAACACCATCAATGGAAGACTCACATCATCATATCAAATCCACATATTACATCACAATACATGCACAATAGATTCAAATGTTTCCTTGAAGAGGCTCTTCAAAAAGGCCTTTATATAACTGATTCTTGGTGTAGGTGTTTTACTATCTCTTCCTTTTTATCCTTATCATCATGTTTGTCACTTTATAACATTTCTTTCTAACCTTTTCCTCCCATGTATTTATGAATGGAAACATAGGGGATCCACACACATTCATGGTTTTATTTGGTTGGATGATGCACCAAATATGGACACCCTAGACTGGGAAGATGTTCTTGCAGTTGAAGCTACAAAACAATTTTTTGACACATACGTTACAACTTGGAATCCTCGTAACGACCAATTGTCCACTTTTGGGTTACATCATTCTACTTCAAATGATCCATGCAGTCTTGCATCACCATTCATATTTGCATCAAACTACTCAGTTGACTATGAAGAAATTGTAAATCGTGTTCAAAGGCACATAAGATGTTCAGAATCAACTTATCTTTTCACAAAAGGAACATCTTTTCAATGTCGCTATGGTTTTCCTTATAACCTACAAGCTACATCTTCCTTATTCATTGATGCAAATGGACGTAAAACTTACAATCCTGCAAGAAATGATTCCCTTCTAAATATTCACAACCCAACCATGCTTTCAATATGGAGGGATAATGTTGATTGCCAACCCGTTCTTTCTAAACATGTTTTCCTCAAATACATTTCAAATTATGCATCGAAAGTACAGCCAAAATTAGAAATCTACCATGCTATTCTCTCTCGCCTTTCACATGTAGCACCAAGTGATAGCCCTTTTCTTCAACCAATCAAATGATTTCCTTGCATAAACATTTCCAAAAAAGACATCAATGCACAAGAGACATGTCACATGATCCAAAAACTCCCTCTTGTGCATTGAAACTATCACCGGTTTCCCTAAATGTGAGCCAAAGTGTCTTCCATCGTGTTTGTAATGACACTACTTATTAATCTTGTATATTGATCTAGGAACAAAGCATCAATCTCATCAAAGATTAATCAACAAATAACTCATGAAATGGTGTAATCGGTCTATAGGAATAGTAGCCGCTCTGTATTCATATAAAGAATGAATGATTACAATTACAATGTCATGCTACAGGCATGAATGAATGAGCAATTCGAATCCTCAAGGAGGTCATTCGAATTGAATGAATGAGTCTAGCTTAATTGACTGTAAGCCATAGTCCACACTCAGTTAACCACTGATCAAAACCCTAATTAACTCAACTGAACCCTAACTGAAGCCGGATTGCAATAAATGACTGAGTCTCAACTGAAAGAGATCAGACACATGTCATAGCAAGCCAACCATCAAGTGCTAGCACTTCAATGACTCCAATGGACCCCGATGAGGTTAACTGAAGTTGAATTGAACATAAGAAGTTGGTGGAGGTGCCCTTGTTGACTCTAGTTCATTAATTAATCATTAAATAATCAATTAAATGAAAGGAGGCACCTTCACTGACCTGTTTAACTAATTGTAACCACCAGTTAGCAATTAGGTGCATTAATATCACTTAGATCACCCCTGGAGTGCTCCAGTTAGCCTCCCCGAATGTAGGAGAAGGCTAAGTTAGCCTCCTTGACTGAAGGTAGGCATGGGTGTGGCTGGATGATGACATTTAATGCTCCACTGATGTCAATTAATGTCAATAATACTTAGGATAGTGGTTTAACTAGGCCAATTTGACCAAAAAGAGTGTGTATGGTTGTAAATGTCTCCAACACTACTAACACCTCTCCAACCCCCCCCCCCCCCCCCCCCCCCCCACTTCATATTTTCATACATGGAAAGGCCCCTTGCTCTTGAACATATAACTTTGCTTGAAGCTACTCGTTCTTGGTATTTCTCACCTAAGAGGAAAAAAAATCCATGGAAACCAAACTTACATCACAATATTGTTAGAGTCTTTAAACAACTCACTTCCATTCCTCCCTTTGATTCTCCAACTTTTGAACCATTTTGTTGGAGCAAACTTCTTCTATGCAAACCTTTTCATTCCCTTGCTAAGGATATTGGAACAACAAGTTATGAAATTATTTCTCATTGTCATCACATTAAAGACACATATGTTGTGTGGCATATTGAACACGTACAAGAAGAACCCTCTACACCTCCATCTGTTGGCAAGGAACTGCGATAAGTTGTGCAGCATCGTGGATGCTGCGCAAGCTCAGAAGGCACCATGCAAAACAAAGATAGAGCAATAGGTGGAAGATAGACTACGTTTGATTATTTTGTGTCACTTTTTAGTACTTTTGATTATTTCGTGTCACTTTTTGTACTTTTGACCACATTTTTTGGATATTGGTCACTAGTCAGTTAGGAGTTAGTTATAAGCTAGTTAGAAGTGGACCATGAATGTAAAGGCACAAGCCTATAAATTGAAGTTGAATTATTATGTAAAGAAGAAAAGGATAGAAGGGAAAAAGTCATTAAGTAGCTGAGTATGAACGAAGTTGTGACAGAGCTTGAAGTTGTTGGAGAGTAGATTTGATTATATATGTTGATCAACTTTGTAAACTGTGATCTATCTATTTTCAATCCGCGGTTGATTGCATGGGGTTAATATAATGAGGTTGATCTGAATTCTTGTTTGGCATCTATCTATTCATCTTGTTCATGTTTTCTATGATGAAGTGACTGTGCGACATAGATCTGTGATGTAATGTTTATTACTTACGAATGATGTCATAGTTTAGATCTGTTGGTGCAATTGACGATGATTCCTATAATATAATGAGATGATGTGTTCTAAATGATGATGTGAATTCTTAGATATAATGAATAAGTTGATGAACTGTTGATTCCCATGATCCTCTTCTTTTCTGCAAAAACTTGGTTCCATCAGCCCTTCCTTGAACATCTCAGGTGAGACCTCATCCGCTCCACGGGCGTTGCTGGATGGGGCAAAACCTGTCTAGGCCGATGCTCAGGGAGATTGCAACGAGTTGAGTGTCAAAAGAGTGGGAACCCCTGTCGACTATGTTTTGTTGGTGAGGGTTTACACCAACAAATGCCTCCATTATCGGGACCTTATTATGGCTAAGAGGAGGGTATGTGGAATCCAACACGATAAAAAACTAAAGAGTCGATGTGGAATCTGATGCGACCAGAAATTCAAGATTGGTTTGATCAAAAGCTACCACATTCTGCTGAAGCAAAAAATCAGAACCTTGGTCTGACAACAAACAAGTGGCTGGAAGAATATATACATGACGGTCTGCATGAATATTTTTTCTGTGAGTTTCCTATCATCTTGTATGAGTGGCTGGCACAGTTCACATACAAGAAGACAAATTTCCAAGGAGGAGAACCAAGATCTTGGACCCCTGAAATGATTTAGGAACTGCAAGAAACTGACAACAGAGCATCGCGAGTTGTTGAGGTCTGGCTAGATAGTATCCTGGAAGGATATGTTACTGAATTTTTCGTCGACACTACAAAGTCCTACAACGAAGCAGAAAGGGAATTTTTTAACTGGCCTAGAGGTAGGTTCTTATTATCTCTATAGTTGTCAATTAAAATGCTTTTATATGAAAAAGGTATACTAAATATGCATCTAGAGTAGAAGAACTCTGGTGTGCAGAGGCGGTGGATACCACAACTGAAGGGGGGCGACAAATGGGAAGGTAAGGGGTAGATGGGTGCAAGTTTCATCGAGACTGTAAGGGAAGCCGAGGAAGAAAGTGATTGTATATGGGGAGGAGCAAGGTTTTGAAAAGAGAAGAGGAAAAGGACAGGGGAAGGTCGTGCTGCGATCAAAACTCAAAACCACGAAGGACAACCACATGGGACGAAATGACTCTACAGGGATAAAGAGGAAGACCAGACCCAAACTACACCCAGGATAGCAATAAGATCAAACCCCAACAGCACCATGCCCATTCCTCCATGCACTACATCAAACTAAGGAAGAACCACGAATTCCACATCCACTTGTCCAACGTGTCAACAACAATCTAGTAGTAAGTGAGTGTCTGCAAGAAGAAGCCCAAGGATGGCAGGCAACAATATGAAATTACCTTTGTTTCATGGGAACGGGACCGACGATCCCGAGCATTATTGCTTTCTCTACGAGGCAGTATAGACTGTTAGACACACCACAGATGATGATGTCAAGAAAGGCAAACTGTAAACTACCCTACGGGGTCATGCACTATATTGGTATACGAAATTTATACATGTTCCTACGAGGACCACTGCAAAAACATTGGATGAATTCTAAAGGGGACTAATCGAAGAATTACGGAAGACTAAATCTGAGGCGCAATACATTACCAAGTTGAAAGAGATTAAGTAGTTTCCCAATGAGACTATTTGGGACTCTGATCAAAGGTTTAAGATGTTGATGGCACGAGTCATATTTGCTATGAGTGACGTTCAACATAAAGTGTGGTTTATCACAACCTTGGTACCTCATATCCGGTAACCACTGATGCAACATAATATCACAATGCAGAGCGAGGTTCTGGATATCGCAATGAAGTTAGAAGCTTCATTTGTGGGGGAGAATGAAGTTGGCATGAATCAAATCCAGGTGGAGCTGGAAAATTTAACGCTTCAGTTACAAGACATCAAGAAGGTGAAAGAGGATCGCGACAATATTTGGTGTAGTCGGTGTCATGCAGATGGACACACCAAAGACAACTACCCCATTTTCTGAAATTATTTGGTATCAGGAGTGCTAAACCCATTAAGTTGTGACAGTGTACCATGGTGTCGCATATGTCAAGTCTACGAGCACCGGCATGAAGAATGTAGCCACATGCAGAAGATGGTATCAAAACCAACCAACCTATATTGTTCCTTTTGTAGATCGATGGGGCATGAAGACAAAGAATTTTGGGCATTTGATCTGCTTCAAGACATAATGTACGATTCATACTTTGTGAAAGGCGAAGATCATCGCACAGTACAGCAATTGTAGCCACAGCCTCAGGTGGTAAAGTCTTGACCATAAACGCAGTATACACCACCATCGCAAATGCAATTTATACCATCACGACTACAACCATAGTTTACACCACATCCACAGTACAATCAAATGGATATTCCCTAGCCACAGCCACGGTATGTTCAAGCTGTGCACTATGTTCAGCAGTAGCCAAATCCCTCGCCGCATCATATGTCTCAACCATAGTATCATCAGCAAGGAGGATTTCATGAAGGATTCCGTGGAAGAGGAGGAGGATTTGGAAGAGGAGGCGGACGAGGTTGTGGATTAGTACAATGTTATAATTGTGGGATATTTGGGAATTACAAGAGGGACTACCCACACTTGCAGTGTTGATGTACTTACTGCATGGCGATTGAACATACCATTCAGAACATCCTGCAGCTGATCACAATATGGAAAGCTGGGATCGTTCCTTAGTTGTAGAACCAGAACTAGAACCAGCTATAGAACCAAGATCAACATCAAGTTCAACTTCAGACTCAACATGTGAATCAACCAATAAACCCGCCATTGAACCAAAATCAGTCGATGACTCAGATTCCACCGCTGAACCAGAATCAAGGGCCGACGGTGGCGAAAATCTTGACAGAACCTAGAACAAAGGATGTTGATGTTTCCATCGTCACTCAAGGAGGTGCGATGACTGGAGAGGATGGACCCCAACCACAAGTTTGACTAGCTAGAAATAAGAAAGTAGCCTTTGATATTGCAACTAAAAATGAGACATTTTTTGAAACTCGAAATGTGATCGGACACAATCTTGGTAAGTCACCTTGTTAACCCAAAAAATCCCTCAGTAATCTCTACATGACCTAAACCACCTAAATACATCTACATACGACCCTCATTTGACCCCCACACCCTCAAAAAGGCTTAAAGATATAAAAAAGGGCTTAAAAACCCCTAAAAAGAACCAAAATAGCTCTCATATGGGCTAAAACCTCCAAAAGAAGGCTAAAACCCCTCAAAGGAGCTTAAAACCCCCAAAGGAGCTAAATATTAGGTGAAGGAAGCTAAATCCCCAACCAGGGGCTTAAAACCCTAAAAATCTCAAGAAAAAGTATAAATAGAGGGGTGGGGGTCACTCTCAAATCACTCCTCTCCGTAACGTTATGTTTCCCATGTGAGTGCCTTGAGACCATTTGCCTCTCAAGCCATTCCCCCTCCCTCTCTTCCATTTCTCCATTGAGCCAAAGCTCCCATCCTAAAGAGAGAGAGGTGCTCCCAAAGCTAGGGCATGGTGGCCCATTTCCACCTAAAGAAGGTATCATCTTTGTTCTATGTCAGTTTTATTATAGTTTCTAACATATTTCTCTTGCATGTTTATTGATTAATGCTTGGTTGCAGGTTTCCATTAATGTCTTGCAACTCCTTTGTTTGGTAACAGTGTTGTGCGGGGTTTTGGAGCTTGGCCCTAAACTTGTCTACAAGGTTTTCTTTCTTTTTCTTCCATACCTCACAAGAACCCTACCCTTCCATCCTATAGATAAAAGGTAGCCGTTTCTTCACATAGCCATGGTTTTCCATGAGCTACATATTGGTGACCATACGGGGTCGATCCCATAGGATCCTTGAGTTGTTGTTTTTAATATTTTGCTTACTTAGTTTGATATATATTTTCTTAATTAGGTTGACAGATCTATTGTATTTCATTTTTGTTATTGTTTCGGCCACAATACCAATTACTGTTTGTCATTCTTTGATTTGCAAATCATTCAACTATGAAAAAATGGTCGAACCGAATTTCTGAAAATTCACCTGTGTTCAGGCTCGTTTTCTGCCCAAACAATTGATCCATTTGCAAATATTCCCATTGATAAGGGTAAAAGGGCCTATTTCCGAAGTGGGTTTTCAACCGTTTGAGGTAATTCCTCATGATTTTATCACAATCCAATTCGCAAAACAGGTCCTCTACAGGTGCGCAACCCATTTTTCTTTACTTTGTATGAGCATTTTAAATTTTTGGGCTTGCATGTTTGCTGTTATTTGGACTGTCAGTGCAGCTCAACCACCTCTTTCCAACATTCTGTTTTCATTTTCATACAATTTGTGTAAATCACTGTTAAAATTTAAATGGCTAATGGTTTAATGAATCCGATTACAAAGCTTGCATAAATTTACTGTAAGTTAAATTTCAGTTATTGGAAATTAACATCTTTCCTAGCCCTTCCTCCTCTACCCAGTCATCACCCTTCGGGGTATTCTAGGATAAGACGAAAGGTGAAGCTCGTATAGTAATAGGCACTTCATCTGTAATTTTTCGAGACCACTAAAAATGGGTGACTTGGAAGGTAGATGGGGTGGAGACTATTGGGGGTTTCATGGCGTTCACGTCCTCCCTGTTGACCGACGTTGCACTCGAAGAGTGACCTGAGGATCTACGGATGGGCTTAGTCCTATTATGTTGAGATCCCGACACTCTTTCCTAGTTGAAGAGAAATACAGGTGTAAGGCAGTCACCTAGTCAGGAAACCATAATTCAGATTCAGGTATGGCATGTGTTTAAATTTATGTTCACAATTTACTGCTTTCATAAACAACTTATCCATGTTATAAGTGTTGCAATAAACCAAACCATCTCTGCGGAATATTCATAAAACATACAAGAATCCACAAAGCATAACAGAAATACAATGGACATGCACACAAATCATACCAAGTAAAAAAACCAAACTCGATTCATGACGTTGAGCTAGCCATTAAAATTTATAATTTACACTAATTCAAACACATGCAGTCTTTGAGCACATAAGTCCCTGACTGCCTTAACCATGGGAAGTACTTGGGCTCAGCCCAGAAACTCATTGTGAGGAGTACCACAGGAACCCCAAAGTAGTTGGCCGCTGATAGGAATTGCCAAGCGAAATGGGAAATGACCCCCACTGATTGACTAGAGCTCCCATGAGGAAAAATCCAAGTGTTATCTCCTGGAAGTCTTGGTGGCCGAGTGACCACCTAAAAGCCAATAGGAAGCCATTAAAACTAGGGTCCAAAACATCACTACCATATTTCACCACCTGACATACCAACCAGACATAATTGATCCCCTACGCTCTTCCTCACGCCTAAGAGGTGATCCACCAGAGTTTGGGTCCTTGGACCAACACCGTTGAGACCATTCTCGATGACCCTCTACACCATCAGAAGGCCACACAGCCTCTGATTTAGACTCAGAATCATATCAATCTAAGCCAGATCTACATACTGCACCATCTAGCCCCATGGATGGTGTAAACCCGGATCCATTTGTCATCTTGGTGATTGGTAATGGACCCATGTCCATACCCCACACCACCACCAACAATCCTGCTGGAGGTCCCAGCATGGTCATGCAAACCGTCATAAGTCAACTACCTCCACCCACACTAACCAGTCAAACTGTCCCACCTGTCATACCTGGGGACAGTGTCCCGTCCACTCACACTGTCCCACTTATCATGCCTGGGGGAAGTGGCCCTTCCACCTACACTACCCCACCTGTCATACATGGGGACAGTGGCCCTTCCACTAACATAGTTCCATTTACCACACTTGGGGGCAGTGGCCTATCCACAACTGTGCCACAAGTACCCCCAGTTATGCAGTTGCATCATGCCCCTCCAAAACCCACCACCATTGCTGCCCCATCTCACATAAACCTTGGCTCAAACCTTCCTTTCATGGCACACCTCAACTTGCCTAACTTGGCTCGGTTAACAAATGACTCTATCCATCATCAAAAATTTTGGCCTCCCATGCCAACCAAACTCCCCTCAGACATTCCCAAGTTTGAAGGGAAGGCAGGGGAGTGCCCCCAAAACCATATCATGACATTTCATCTATGGTGCTCATCAAATAGCATCGTATATGATTTGATCAGACTCATACTGTTCCAGTGCACCCTCATCAGTGCTACATCCAAGTGGTACATTGAGCTACCACAAGCCAAATACCCGAATTTTAACTCCTTGGCTTTCATGTTCCTACAGTATTTCCAACTCCCTATTAGATACGACGAAGGGGAGGAGATATTGCTATCTTTCCACCAGAATACTGCAACCCACATAACCGACCACATCCATGAGTGGCGGCGACGCCATAGTTTGTGCAAGATTCAACTTGATGACAGGATCTTCCTAGATTGGTTCCTAAAAACTTTGCTACCACCTATAGCAAAGGACGTCGCATCCAAACGTCCTCAATATGAAGAGGAGGCCATATTGAAAGCCCAATAGTTTGATCTAATCTATGCACAATATGGATACCTTTACACTGTCATTCCAAGTGCTCCCCATGTCGGCACCTCCTACTGGAATGCACGGATGGAATCCCATGCTGCAGATGGCATCATAGGTTCTGTCTGCCACCAACCACAACACCATCTGACAACACCTACAATACCACCACAACCAAGCAACACCCCCAGTTTTGCCTACCAAAACCAAACTCTGGACTATGCAAGAATGATGTCTCAGTCTGAAGCCACAAATTCTTATGCACAACCTGTTCCAACGTAGTAGGCCCAGGCATTAGCTTGGCCGACACAACAATATGCGGGACAAATTCCCACATTTGTGGCACCTGCACCCACCCAAGTTCACTATGCACCACCAGTGCAAGTCGTTCAAGACCCCGCTGTTATGGAGAGAAATTTT
>LPNX010310641.1:9102-19949 GCA_001517045.1 Pseudotsuga menziesii | reverse complement strand
ATCCTCCATCTCACGATAGCAAGCTCACTAGCGAAAGGAAAGCTTGGGAAGAACACAACAGTGCTCCAAAGGGACAAAGGGATGCAGACTCAAGCATAAATTTTGGCAACAATGGAGTATAGTTTTGTTGCTTTCAATCTCTCTATATGCCTTAAATGTACCAAGGGGTTCCTTATATAGCTTCACAAGGGATAATGAAGGGTCGAATCCGAGCGATCTCAAGGCATATGGAAGGCCAGGAGTCGAATGAGTCGGATCCATGTCAAGGAAAACTCCAAAAGGATTTGGACTATGCACACATCCCGATGTACGCGGTTATAGGGGTCAAACCCGCGTATGTACTCAGTTATCGAGTAAAAAGCTGCGTATATCATTTTTTATATAGTTTAGGGATGATCAAGGAAACATCAAAGGATAAAATATGGTCCATGGGGTCTAAAGAGTCTGCAGTGGGACAGGGGAAGGCCATACAAATTGTGATTCACCTAGAGTGGTGAAATCCGCTATAACAGATGCCCCCTAATGTGTGAGGTCAGAGGGGTTATACGATGGCCGAAATACATTATAATTCCATCCCAGAAGTGGAGTGATGAAGGATCCCAAATGGAAGACCAGCCACCCAATCAGCATAGTACCATGATACATCTCTGCATATAGCTGCAAGTACATATAGCAGTCCCGGATACATACGAGTACAACGGCCATGAATAGGCATAATAGATGATATCACATATGTGGTCATCACCACGTACAATATACATATATTAGAATCTCCATGATGAAGATATACAAAGGACGATGATCTCCAAAATGACTGAAGATATACAATAGATCAAGATCTCCATAGTGGCTGGAAATGTCTGACATACACTGGAATCAATTCACGAGAGCTGAAATCTCATGAACACTGGCACAATCAAGGAGGTAGCATATAAAAGATGCCACCAGTCTGGAAGGTCTTCTACACAAACTACTACGAGTACATGTCCTACTATGCGAATAGAGGTGTCGAGGTCGAACATAGTAGTCCATCATCTGATTACCGATCATTGATGTATACCGTTAACAGACACGAAATTACCCACTAATAATGATAATGGGAATCAAGGTACTAGAGTGCAAACTAACAAGTGTGAATAGATGCGTTGAGGTCGAACACTTGAGAGAATCCATCGATCAGGGGACATTGATGTATTCCCAAGAAACTGTCGATGGCGAGAGAACCTGCCACTGATGACTGCAAGTCTCAAGGCACTCAAAAGGACTCTAGATTCCAATCCCAGAATAAATGATCTAAAGTCGATGGGATGAAATCCGCTGGAAGGAGGGCATTAAGGAATCCCCCATCATTCAACACGAGGTACTCAGTAAAGCTGTCTAATGTGGAAGGACTTGATCATAAAGTGCACGAACCAGTAACTGTACCGGGAATGGCCGACATGCAAAGTCAAGATAACTGAGGAATGGCCGACACAAGTTTCAACTTCCTTCGAACAAGAGCATAACGACATATGGTGACCGAATGAAGGCAGCATAGACTCAATATACAAACTGGGACATCTCTGTGACACAGGAGGCATCAACAGAGGCTCCATAGGGACTGGAATCTTAACCAGTCGGTGGAGATAAACTCAGATAAACGAGTACAGCTCCTAATTCAAACTATAACCCAACCAATGGATGTGATATAGAGTGCTCTATTCGAAGGCGACACGACTCGACAGTTGCCAAAAGATAACATCTTTCCTTGTCCGGCTTTTTGGTTTTTTGATTTTTTTTTTGGAATTTTTCAGTTATTTGAAAAGCTTGAAAAAAGAATAAACTAGTTTTATAGTTACAAACTAGGAGGAGATGAGTGTCATCAAGGAAAACAAACTAGTTCCAAGCAGTGGAACATACCTATGCTCAATGCAAGGATACATGTGTAGGATATCGACACTCGGGGGAAAATCCCCTCCCGGTAAAAAGGGAAATCAAGCTGCGAAGGATATAGAAAATGGCTCTGCATGGCTAGACATGAGACAAGCTCGGGCTATATGGATGAAACGCAATGTCAGGGGAGCTGGCATAAAGCTCAATAAGGCAGGAAAAGCTCATGATAATGCATTCACAACTCGACATAGGGGGAGTCCGGAGGGAAACAGGCCAGCATAAGATCCAGAGGAGTATGAGGCTCTTGTGAAATGTCATGGTAGTACTATACAAGGGACTCCCACACCCTAAAGGAGAAAACATCGACATGGGCACCAAATGCAAATCAGGTGCTAACTAGGGTACCCATGTAAGGTGAAGCTCTACCACTCACATCATGCCACTTCTATAGCATCAAGAAGGTTCCGTGACATAATAGAGTGGGTTTGTACCTAAGGTCATAGTGACATGGTCATAAGGTCATGCAAAATGAAAATGGTGGTGAACCTAACCTATATGCCAATATAGATGTTATACCTAAGATCAGTACGAACGGGTCAATCCAATAGCTGAAATGACACTGAAAATGGTCTTCTACATCACAAATTATGTCAGAAACGGTCCAAAATGGTTAGAAACTGTCAAAACTATAGGAAATGGGGTAAAAAATTTCAAATATTTGAAATTTTTTCTATAAATAGTAAAAAATATAAATCATTTGAAACTTTTACCCATTGGAGCTCTGATATTCAACTGCAAATTCTAGGAGATCCAGCCGGCGGAATTCACAACCGTTTCTTCCAGGTAGTTACTCATGCTCTCCTCATGCATTTCAATATATTTTTTGTTGATTTTCATGGAAAAATGAGGTAATTTAGGCCATATCTACATGAGTGATGCAGCCCACACGAATATCGAAGCTTTTTCCGCGTATAGGGCTGGCTATATGCGGAAAAGAGGCTAGAAACCCCGTACATACATGACTGTTTGGAAAACAGTCGCGTATGACGCCGCGCAAGGAAATATATAAGAATCTAATGGTCAAAATGACAATTTCTCTAGCAGGATGGTGCTAGAATGGAGAGAGCGCGAGCATGGTGAAGTAGAGGAAGCTGAAAGGGCTGACATGATGGCTCAACAAGCTCTTAGAAGATGCGGACTCTACAAGTTTTGGTGCCTTGGTGGCTTGAGGTCCAAACCAAGACTGCTAGAGATGCTGGTAAACTATTGGGATCCAGACTCAGAGTCCTTCAGGATAGATGGGATGTCTCTCACTATAGAGGTGGAAGACATATACTTCATCACAGGTCTATCTAGACGATGGGAGGTGGTGAACCTTCCACTAGTACAAAATGAGGAATTAGCTACTAGGTGACTAAAAATTCTAGTCGCCACAGGTTTTCCAAGTGATTTACTACTAAATATGAGCAATTTTGATTGACTCAACTATAAACGACTAAAATTAACGACTAATTTAGTCACCATTTAACAAATATGACTAGATAATAAGTGACAGAGTTAAAGATGACTAAAATAAATGACTAATTTAGTCACGACATAAAAAATGACTAGCTAGAAGAATATGAATTAGTCATTTTTAATTGTGTCATGGAAAATTGCAAATTTGGCAATGAAGTGTAATTTTTGTAAGTTTTCTACCTTCTATTAGTAATATTAGTGCCATGCACCTCGATCTTCATAGATCCAACAAAGCAATTGCATGAAATTTTAGCCTTATGGGGGCTTTTATGGTTTGCAAAAAAAATAAAAATTCTCTAGCTTTCTATTTTTGGCGAATCAAAGGTCATGATAATTGATTGGGCCAGAGGTCTCACCAAGTTGCAGTCACTGAGTTATATATGATTGTTGGTTGAAAAGGATTGGGATCCTAAAGAATTGTTTTCTTTCTTTATCCTTCAGGCATGTACCTGTACAGGGAGTTCAATTCTGACGCAGACCTACTGTGTTGAATACTTAGGCTAAGAGGACTAGATTTACAAGTAATTTGTTTGAATATAAGAAGATGCTTGAAGACACATCTAAGAAGAGTAAATGGAATTGGAATTCAGGCAATTCTAAACATGGTGATGAGATTGGTGTCGGTGGACAGAAATTGAAACTGGAAAATATTGGTATTGAGCTTCACGTTGGGTCTCCACTGCCTTCAGAATGGCATCATTAATGTTTAGACCTTCAGGTTTGGTCTGTGTTTTTCTTGATTATCTATTGTGTTTTTTTTCTATTCATGTTTTTTTTCTTTGTTGTGGATGTGGTGGAGATGAAATGGCTAGATCATAATTCCCTTACAGTAACAGAGGAATGCTACACCTGCAGATGCACTATAATAGGCCATAAGGATCAAATCTATTATTGGATATCCTGTGATATTCACAAGTTGCAGCCCTGAAAATAGGTCAGGCCTGCCCAGGTTCATAATAATATTGCTATGTTTATAGATAAAACTCAGGAACTAGCAATTCAAGGGTTGGTAGACCAAAAATGTTGTGTACAGGATTTTAGAATAAAGGTTATAATATCTAAGAATTTCCTCGCTTCAAGATTCAAGGGAGGGACCTAGACTCTTTACTTTCCCTACGGGACCCCTTCCAAAAACACTTGCGAGAGGAGTTGTGCAAGTCTTTACCTGCTGTTGCACCTCTTCTTTTGTAGTAAAGTATAATGCTTTCCCAAATACGTCTAAAACTGCGTGATCTGCTTAATATTGTTATATTTGTAAGATTCATGAGCAGCCCCCAAGAATTGTAAGACTCATTGATTAAATTTGGGGATTACAACAATCTCATACGGAAATAAGCCTTCCATTACTCGAAGAATCCAACCTTTTAACAGACTAATTCAGAATAATTTTTTTTTTCAGAAAGAAAAATGCCTGTCCTTGTTATTCTTAGAAGAATCAAAGGCCATCAGTACAATCATCCCATAATCGGGTTACATACCAAAAAAACCCACAAGAGTTATGCTGGGGGGAAAGGCATAACAATAATAAAGAAAGATCCCATCAGAAAACTATCTCATCATAAAGTGAGGGCTATCTTCTCATCCACATCTACCAAGTGCCAAAGGGCTCTGAACAACATTCTAAAAGTGAGCACTCTTTCAATCACAACATATATGAGGGAAATGAAAAAATCCCTTTATCATGCTTAGAAGAGCTGAAAAGTGTCCTGAGAAACCAAATGGTTCTCAAAGTATTCCTTAACACTGCCTTTACCTTGAGGAAAAGAGAGTGCAGATTTAGAGAGACGGTCAGCCACTACTACATTTCGATCCAAAATCCGACGGAAAAATATGACGGTGCATGGATTTCTCTTTTTAAACTTACCAAAAATCACAAGGATACATTTTTTTTTTGTAAATGTGGCCACAAGCATCGGTGAAGCGACGACTATTCTCATAACTGTCGGTTAAGCGACGACGCGTTAGTAAGCATCGCTTAAGCGATGAACAGAAACTGCATAAATCAAGGCTGAGATTGCTGTTGACTGTTCTATTGATCAGATGAGGTAGCTGTTGACCAAATTGAAGTTGTTGTTGACTGTCCTCAATGGTATACTCTTGTACACTCTACCCTTGCTTTTTGTTGAAAGTAACGGCAATAGAACTATTGGTTATTTTTGCTCCCAAAAAGGTAGAAATGGAACTTAATGAGGGGTTTTAAACACCTCCCAATTAGTTACTAGGGAATAACCCTCTATCTTAATTGTTTATGTGTGGTTTTCCCAACAAGTTTCAACATGACCATCTAAACATTAACATGGCAAATGATATATTTTCCTCTTCTCCAGTATCATGAACATTGGAGTGGACTTTTAATTGTTGCAACCATTGGTTCAACTTAACTCACTAGACTTGCCTTGATAGGGTTTTATGTATATTTTCATTTCCAATTTGAACAAATATTGGGAAAAAGTGATGCTGGAACTTGGTCTCTTTTTTCTGTAACTTATTTTTTGTTTCCATATTTCCCATTAGAGTGAGTGTTTGAGTTAGACATACCAAACTCCTTGAAAGGTTTAAGCTCACTCCGTAGATCTTCCATAAGGATTGCCATGTCGCAAGAGATGTTAGAGACCTGTGCTTCCAGCTTTGAAAACCATTTCTTCAATTATCCCTTGGATGGTCACTGTCATGGTTAGGGTTTTGAGTCTTATTTATTTAAGCCAATTTATGGATCTTGCATTTCTCCACAGAACCCCAAAGAAAACTGCTATGATACCAACGTGATGTGTAAATTATCGTGGATATTCCACTAAACAATTTGTCATAGTACATCTTACATGTTTCTACAAAATCTTGGTGATGTGGTGTTTATTTAAGATCAAAATAATATTATAAACTAAGAGCTCAAAACAATGAAATACATTGAAAATGAAATAAAAAGAAGTCAAACAAATACCACACCTTCCATATAATAAATATAAGATGTACAATGAGAAATTAGATATTGGAAAACCTAGCCAAAAGATGAGGACTATGCCTTTCTCATTTATTCTCAAATATGAAATGCAAATACAATGAAAGATGAACTCACCATGGAGTTGCCTTAGACACTGTGCTTTATATAGTTGCCACAAAGTCTTTTACTTTATTTGTTATGCTCACAATATCCCACTCATTTGCTCTACTCAACCATGGAAAAACAAAATCAATACCATAAGACTGGAACCCCTTGTTTTCCTAACAAAATAGTATTTTACATGTCCTAATAGTTGTATAAGATCAGGGTTAACATTTTTGCATGCCTAAACTCTCGATTACAATTTGAGACCCTTGAGAATCTTCTTGAAAGTTCACACATGACTAGCTCAACATGTATGCGTAATGAGAGATGACATGGCATACCCATATTATCATGGTGGTGAACAACATATATCAACTTACGAGAAACATAACTTTATCATATAGACCCCATCGAAGTGATCTTTATGTTGCTAGAAAGCTCTCGATGTGTAGAAAATCAAAGGAGAGTTGATATTTTGTATGTAAATTTTGACCCAAATAGTTATTTAGTGCCCAAAATGAGCTCTAGAAGTTTTAAGGCCCCAAATCATTAAAACAAGTCCTATGCCTAAACTAAGAGCTATAAGTCAACGACACCAATTTATTCACTAAAAATGTATCAAAATAGATGACAAAATATAGTGATCCATTATGGATAAAAAATTGTTTACAAAGCATAGCAATGAAGCCACTAACAATGTTACCTATTAGAATGATAAATAATGCTTTCACATCAACTTAAAACATGCAACCAAAACCCAATTTTATATAATGATTTTTTTTAACACATAACTTAGAAAAAAAAAAACCAATTTTTTTTGCAAAGTACAATATTACTTAACCCCAACCCTTAAAATTATAATTCCACCATACATCACTAACATTTTGAAAAAAATTAAAATAATCAAAATAAAATTATAATTACGACCCCACACATATATATAACCCTACATCACTAGCATTTTGAAAATTCAAATAATCAAAATAAAAAAGTACCAAAAAAAAATTGAATTAATTTTCTTAAAAAAGTTATCCACACACATTAAGTCACTTCTGAATGAAGTAAATGATCATTATCGCTCAACCAAGGTTCTATTCCCACTCCTCACTACTCCCTATTTGGGGACGTTCATTACAAATGAGACGAGTGACATGTTAGCGCTGTGAAGTTTGTTCAATAAATTGAACCATCACAAACCAAAAGAAATTCACTCCCGCCATTCCAGACTTCAAAGCAGATTGTGGTTAAACGAGAGGAGAACCAGCGGTGAAGAAGGGAAAAGAAGAATGGAGTCTCATATCCCTCCACCCACAGCTAGACGAAATCCTCCACGAAGAGCCAAAACAGCAGTGACCCCTTCAGCTCTGTCTACCAAAAAACGCCCACAGGCTTCAAAGCTCTTGCTTCCGACGGAAGATCCTCGGCCTAAATTAGAAGAACATCCACCATTGCCATCGTCCGAAAATCCAGTTTTGAACCCCGCCAAAGCCCCGGAAGAAAATGATATAAAACAGGCAAATCCTGCAGAGTCTGCGTATGAAAAAGACTCAAACCAATCGAATAAGGCAGAGTGTGGTGAACAAAATGATGCGAAAGAGCCCAGCGAAGAAAATGCTCTAGTAGAAGAAAGACTGAAAAATAATGAGGATCATCAGTGCCCTGTAATTGACAACACCAATGGGGTGAAGAGTCTTCAGGTTTTTCTTCGTATACGGCCAGCTAAGCTGAAGGAAGTGAGGAGCTCTGTCGTTGGCATTCTAAATGGCACTCGTCAGAAGCGCAAGACACAGATTCTGCACAGGGGAGAGGAGCAACACATTTGTTTGCAAGCCAACGATGCCCACTCCGTCACTCTTACCCCCCTCCCTCGCTGTTGGAATCCAAGAGAGCCAAAACCGAGATTTACAATGGATTCTCTCATGCCTTCCTTCCACAATCCTCCCAGGTATGTTTGTGCTCTCCACCGTTTAAAGTTTCTTCAACAAACACATCTCAATTCGAGGGTTGCCAAGCGTGACAGAGACTTCCTTAGGATTATATGCCTGTTGGGAGGGATAATTATTCAACGTTTTGTAAGATATGCAGTTTGGGTGGGACAGTCCGCAGCAAGAAGGGAGTCCTGGAGGATGGCACATTACTCTGTCAACCTCATCAGTGTACCAATGCCCCATTAACATCCCCTTAAATTTTATACCATGCAAACAAAGAGATTTGATGTTTAGAGTTTTTAGTCTGTAAACTGACGAAATGGATAAGAAAATAAGCCTGTATTACACACTAACATAAATAAGACCTCCACCGGAATATGAGAGGAAGGAACAGATTATGAAAACCCCTGCTAGATTCTTTCTGCTTCGCTGTACAGCTCCTTCCAGGTTTGTACAGCCAGGGACTATCTGGATGACATCATAAGGATTTGCATTAGTCTTTTCACATTCCTTGATTAGGACATGGAGGCCTCTTTACCCTCCTCTTCCTTTACTTGTATTTCCACTTACTATGTTGATGTGGAGTTAGGGCCTCACCCCTCATAGAGTTAGGTTAACTATGGTTCTTCTCTTACTTAATTGTCATTTAGAACTCCTGTATTTTGGTAACATTTTGGCTCTAGGAGTGTTTTAGACATTCCCACTGTTTAGAGGTCACTTATTTTTGTTGAAATTTTAGCTATATATATATATATATATATTGGCATAATTACATATGAAAATGTCAGAGCAGTATAACATTAACAGATGTAATAGTAAACAAACATAGAGCAGAAAATAAACACATCAGATCACAATAGTCATGAAAGTAAACAAATCACATCACATCAATCATGCAAAGTAGACACCATGATTTACTCTGGGAAAACCCTCTTTCTTTCAGGGAAAAACCCAACATTTCTTATTATAGTTTCAAGAAGAACAAGTACACATGAAATGACCATAATGATCAAACCCTTAACACACGAGGGTAAGCATAAATAGATGATAAACCATGGAAGCCTGTAGATAATGATGACTTTTGCCATCTAATACAGACCCAAATCTTTATCATTTACTGCTTTGAGACTGGCATGCCATTGATTGTAAGAAGATGCCCACAGAGACTGCTTGTAGATGGACAATGACTGCTGCCACCAGTCACACTGAACAAGCCCTAACTATTGCAGACCACTGAATATGAGATCTCAAGAGAAGAAGTCTGTAAATGGTGACTGTTGCCTCCAAACAAAACTGATCCAAACCCCAACTTCTGCAATCAACTAAACAGAAACTGCATAAATCAAGGCTGAGATTGCTGTTGACTGTTCTATTGATCAGATGAGGTAGCTGTTGACCAAATTGAGGTAGTTGTTGTTGTTGTTGTTGTAGCTAGTTTCCATCTTGATGGCATCCCTCTCAACAATAGGATTCAGTTGGAAGTAGGTTCCAATTTATGAATCTAAGAGTTACTGTGCACTTATAAGTGCAATCAAAGTAGGGCAGGGTGATCTTGCCAATGGCATGTCTCAGCTCAAAATTCTGATATGGCATCCTTTGAACTCCTCAAGACAGCCCTATATATTGATTTTCACAAAAATATATAAAAGAAAAGGGTTTAAATTTAATCCATATGTCAGTCTCTCTAGGAGGAAAGATAGACTACATAGTATTGGCACAAAAGGGTTTAAATTTAAGCCAACATTTGATTCTGTGTTCGATTGACATCTGTACTTAACTATATTGAAGGGCATGTATCAGACACTGACATCAAAAGAGACTAAAGAATGGTGGGTGATCAATTGTATTAGTTTTGTTCTTAGCTACTATGACCATGTTCAAAAAACATCTTAAAGTTCAAGACTGAGTTTATATATCATTCTCCTTGGCAATCATTTTGCTTAGGGTCTCCTACTTTGTTGCACCCTAAGTTGCAAGAAATGCCTTGGAGGGCCTCGATTCAAGCCCTAAAACTTTACAATACTCTGAAATGCATACCAACTGCCTTTGAAATTCTAGGAAACATTTCAGATGGTATTTCACAATTCTGAAACGCCAAGTCGCGTTTCATTGGAGTTTCCACACAAAATGGGTGTGATTTCGCATGTTTTGATTGCATTTTGACTAGGGGGTTGACCATGGGGACTCAGCCAAGTGCTTTTGATCATCTTTATAAGGCACTGTTCACTGTCAGCTCAACAATGTCCTCATATCTTCAGGTTTAGCCTGAATAATTTTGCCAAATTTAGAGAGGTATAAAGCAGATTGGAAAGAGTTTGGTCAGAAAATCAACACACACAAAATTGTAGGAAATCAATCAACCATTTCAGTGGGCACTTTCTCCCACTCTTTGTGACATAGAGATTTGTCTGGTGAATATAGAAGACAAAAAGAAGACCTGAGTGAATCAACATCTTTCGAGAGTCATAAAAGATACTAATTCTAAT
>LPNX010310621.1:0-11827 GCA_001517045.1 Pseudotsuga menziesii | reverse complement strand
TCATGAAGAGGATCTTCAATATTATCTTGAATCAAGGAAACCTTTTGGACATAGTCAATGGGATCACTTGGTATGTGATGCTCAGTGGACTTCTCTAGAGGGCTTTGTGGAAAGGTATCAGCATTGCAACACACTTGAGAATACACCAAATCTTCATTATCTTCAGCTATGGTGACATGAGGAGAGTCTTCAACACTATGTTCCATTATGGGCTCCTCCTGAAGCTCTTCAATATGATCATCTTGGATTTTCCCTTCCTCAGATTCTTGCTGTGTATTGGGAGATACCTCATTTTCTTTAAGAAGACGCTTAATTTCTTCCTTTCTTAAATAACCTCTAGGATGCTTTTTTATGGGAGTATCATGGACTTCCTCTTTACTTAAATGTTCAAGAAGTGATTCCAAGTCTTCAATACTTTGTATGATGGAAAAAGGTCCATCATATGCTTCTGTGTGATACTTTGTCCCAGATAGGTAGAAGGTACAGATATTTTCAAGGAACCTTTTTAAAACATTCATACTACCCCTACCATCATGCCACTACTCTAAAAACATCCAAAGGAAGCTTGGAAAAGAAGTTATACATTTATCGGGAAGGCCTTGATAGAACCAGTAACCAGCCTCACCCCGAAACGTACTAGCAAACATTTCCATCATATGGTCTTCATAAAGAATATTGAAGTCAACAATCAACTGAAGGAAAGATTTGACATGCCAGATGGCCAAGTCACCATAATCTCCATGAAATGGTGGCAACCAGTTATATGCATCCCCCCAACCATCACAATAGTTAGGAAAACCAGGGATGTTTGAGAAATTGATAGGTTGAAACACTAAGGTTAACTGGGCACCATATTTCTCCTTTAATTCATCCAAAATAGTATCCATTTGATATAATGACTAAACTTTGTACTGACAAGGTGGAGCTATCAAGTGGTGAGCTTTAAAGGTTTTAACATGTTGCATGGGCTCATCTACACACAACAAAAATTCACAAGTTTATGAGAAACAAGGTTTTATCCCTTCAATGGAGTCGCCATGTGAAACAGGAAAATGAGCATTTCACAAGAATTATTTTTTGCTTTTCTTTGTAAAAATAAAAAATGAAAAAAAGTCAGTGGAGTCATTACAGTCCTAAGTAGGATAATCGTGCTTTAATAAACTGAGCATTTACTTTTCATCTATGTTCTCACTTAGTACAATCTAGCTAATTCATATAACATTTATTCGCTTTTCTGTACTAGTTTTTCTTACTTATCAAAGAGATGTTAAAGATCAAAATCTTTTCTTAACAGAGTCGAGAAAAACTAGTTTTACATAGAAACGAAACAATGGATTCATGCAATTGTATGCAAGACTAAGTTTATCTCTGTAAAACTAAGTTATATATATTAGTAGTTGTATACCTATTATTATTCCATAAAACTTTAGTTTCCAAGCTTATCTTTTTGTAGAAACATTAAACATTTAACAATTATATTTTCTAACCATTCTAATTAGGAAAAATATTATATAAACTAATTAAACATCATAAGCTAAAAATTATAATCTATTGAGGGTCCAAACCCTTTAACCTTCATTAGTCAAAGGCTTATACACTACAGTTAGGGTTTACAAATAACTAATTAAAATTCAAATATAAAACTAAGTTATATAGGATCAATATATATACAAACAGAGTTATAAATTACATAAGTGTTATGGCCCAACCAAAATACAAGTGTTACTAAAAAGAAATCACTAAATCAAGATTGTTGACAGGCCACAACCCTTGTTGCAGGCTAACGACCATTATAATATTCTATGAATCCTTTACAACAAATCAAACAGTAAAATCAGTAACAAAGTTTCACAATAATGCCGACAGCTTCATTTCTTTCCCATCAACGAATCACTACTTAAAACCCTTTAAATTCGCATTACTTAAAAACTACTCTTCTCTTTAAAACTTCCAAACCCCTTTAATTTTATATGAATCTGAGTTCGAATCCCATAGGGACAATTATGTCCACAAGTTTCAAATCAATTTGATAAACTATGGGATCTTTAATCCATCTATGGTTAACACAAACGCCTTATGACACGAAGAGAGAACATCCCAATAGTTACCAGGATAGAGGATTGCTCTATATTTTAAAATAAATGAAAAACTAGAGAAATGGGCTCTCGACCTTAACATTACAAGTTAACTACTACATTATCCATGAAGGGCCTCACGACCTAAAAAATATTAATAGGAAAACAAAACTACAGAGTTATAACTAAAACAACATCCAAGAACCAAATCGACTGTGTATTTACAACATAAAATCCCTTATGTGAGTTTTTATAAAAACAACAACACATTTACAAATTTCAGAGTGACAAGGCAACTCTTCCAGAAACCCCAGTGAAACTTTTTTTTCCATTAAATAAACTTTGCAAATTTTTCATTCTAACAAAATAAACAAGTAATGTTTCCATTATCATCCCCTTAGAGTCCACTGTCAATTGGGACTGGTATCACAAACAACTGAAGGTTCCATAGGAAGAACCACAAGGGTTTACCAGTTCATGAAAGAACACGCAGTAAAACGAATCCAATTATGGAGAGTGCAGACCCAACTACAACATGCACAACAGAGACTTAACCAACAAATTCACAGAGGAGGAATGGAAGTTCCAAGTCTTACCAGACTGCATGCGAGCCACAAAGACCATTTCCCTCGTCCACACAACAACCAACAAGAGCCTCCTGCATTATAAACATCGTAGGATTATTTAGCTTAAAACAAATAAAGAAAACTATATTCAAGGAAAATAAAACACAAAGATGAATAAAGATGTTCAAGATCAAAATATTTCCTAACATAGTCGACAGAAGCTAGTTTTACACATAAGCAAAACTATGGATTCATACAATTGTATGCAAGACTAAGTTTATCCCTGCAAAACTATTTATATATATATAATAGTAGTTATATACCTATTATTATTCCATAAAACTTCAGTTTCCAAGATTATATTTTTGTAGAAACATTAAACATTAAATAACTATATTTTCTAACCATTCTACTTGGGAAAAATCTTATATAAACTAATTAAACATCTTAAGTTACAAATTATAATCAATCGAGGGTTCAAACCCTATAGACTTCGTTAGCCAAAGGCGTATACACTACAGTTAGGGTTTACAAACAACTAATTAAAATTCAAATATAAAACTAAGTTATATAGGATCAATATATATACAAATAGAGTTACAAATTACAGAGGCGTTATGGCCCAACCAAAATACAGGTGTTACTCCAAAAGAAATCACTAAATCAATGTTGTCGACATACCGCAACCTTTGTTGCAGGAAAACGACCATTATAATATTCTATGAATCCTTTACAACAAATCAAACAATAAAATTAGTAACAAAGTTTCGTAATAACGCCTACAGCTTCATTGCTTTCCCATCAACACATCACGGCTTAAAGCCCTTTAATTTTTCATTACTTAAAAACTAATCTTCTATTTAAAACTTCCAAACGCCTTTAATTTTATCTGTTCATCTGAGTTTGAATCCCTTAGGAATGGTTATGTCCACAAGTAGCAAATCAATTTTATAAACTATGAAATCATTAATCCATCTATGGTTAACACAAATGCCTTACTGCACGAAGGGAGAACATCCCACTAGTTACTAGGCAAGAGCATTTCTCTATATTTTAAAAATAAATGAAAAAGCAGAGAAATGGCCTCTCAACCTTAACATTGCAAGCTAACTACTACATCATCCATTAATGGACTCATGACCTAAAAAAGATTATTAGAAAAAAAAACTATAGAGTTATAACCAAAACAACATCCAAGAACCAAATCGAATGTGTATTTACAACATCAAATCCCTGACGGGAGTTTTTATAAAAACAACAACACATTTAAAAATTTGAAAGAGACAATGAAACTCTACCAAAAACTTGACCGAAACTATTTCTTCCCATTCACTAAAATACGCAAGTTTTTCATTCTAACAAAATAAACAAGTAACATTTCTTTTATAGTACCCTTATACTCCATGTTCAAGGGAGACCGATATCACAAATGACTAAATTTTCCATAGGAAGAACCCCAAGGGTTTACCAGTTCACAAAAGAACACACAGAAAAATGAATCCAATTCCAGAGAGTACAGACCCAACTACAACTTGCACCATAGATACTTAACCAACCAAGTCACAGAGGAGGAATGAAAGTTCCAGGTCTTACTAGACCACATGCCATCCACGAAGACCATTTCCCTCGTCCATGTAAGAGCCAACATGATCCTTCTGCATTGTAAACATCGCAAGATTATTTATCTTAAAACAAATAAAGAAAAATATATTCAAGGAAAATAAAACACAAAGATGAATAAAGAATCTTACCTTCGAAGGAAAAGATCAAGAAATAACTGCGCAAGGGTTTATTGCAAAACAATCCACCATTTTTATAGAGCTGCAAACCAATGAGCCAAACATTTTACAAATGGTTTTGTGCCATCATGGAGTTAAGAGCATGAGGCCGAGGTGAAGTCCTAGAAGCCGAGAGCTTGTCTCTCCCTCTCTCCTGTAATAACTCAAAAGTTCATAAAAAATTAAAATTTTTCATGTGACATAAAATGTCAAAAGTCATGGCTAAGGAACCACTAATGGTTAGCAGAATAATTAATAGTTTGCAAGAGAAACGAAGATTACTTTGTTATAACGTTCTGTATAACTCAAAATTTTATCTCTAAATACTGTATGTTTCAACCTAGCAGTTGCATTTTTACAGGTAGTAGAAAAGAAAACTGTCTTTTTTTACTAATTCTAAGTATAGTATTGTTTTCTGTTGTCAAGTAGGGGAAAGATTCTTAGGGTGATCGGGGCTTACTTAGCTTCTAGCTAACATTGTGGGACTGATTGCTCTTTACAGTTTTTAACAGGTAAGCGTAAGTTCCAGTAAAAACAATATTTATATTCAGGTTAAGAAGATACTTCCCTACCATGAATATGATCCTAGACTTAGAAAGTTTAAATGCAGCTTATCTCCATAAGAGGTAATGTTGACCTTGTTTATGTCATTAAAAATTTGTAAGGATGTTGAAAACAAAACTACCTATGTATGAGTTAAGAAAATTGCATGATCAAATACTATCAACTGTCCTCAAATCATTTGGATGTTTATGATTAAAATTCTAATGAATACTTGTATTCCTGTATACAGTAATTGTAATTTAGAGTTTAAATGGAAAGAAATAAAGTTCACAGCTTAATGCTTAAATCACTCAACAACGTTTGATGTCTATCACATTTACCCTTGTTCTAGGGTTTAAATTAAATGTTTTCCTCAAAATAAAAACATACCTATAATGACTTTGGACTGTATATTCAAGGATTAGATGTTTAGAGTTAAAATTGAAACTCTTATATCAATATGCGATTTGCTTTTACTTACGTCCCCAACTCCATACTGCATTTGGATTGAGATTTTCTTCCTAGTTGAAAGAATGCCTTTTAAAACTTTTATAGTTTTTATCTCGATTGTATTTTATTTGTATTCTACACCTTGACTTCCTGGTGTACCACTAGCTATAAGCTATACCTTTTTACAAGTTTGTTTAATTAAATTATTGAGATAATTTTGTTGATTAACATACTATAGGAGATTTTTTTTTCTTGGTCCCATTTAACCTTTTTCTTCCCAATATTAATTTGTCACAGTGGTGTAGGAACTAAAAACACAATCTCACAAAGAATTCATACAAATATGCATAAAATTCGCAAAATGGTGCTGTAATGAAAGTAACACCTCTCTATAATCAAATGAAAGAATGATGATACAATAAAATTATCATGCAAGATGCATGAATTCCAAGACAATTCAAATTCCTAAGGAGTTCATTCGAATTGAATGAATGGGTGTAGCTTAACTCACTATAAGCCATAGTAAACACACTAGTTAACCAACTGATCAAGTGTCGATTGACAGAATTAAGTCCTAACTGAAGTCGGAGTGCAATGAATGACCAAGTCTAACTGAAAGTAGCTCAAAAACATGTCACTGCATGTTAACCAACAAGTGGTAGCGCATCATTAACTCCAATGAACCCCGATGAGGTTAACTAAATTCAAACTGGTCATCAGAAGTGGTTGTAGGTTCCTGTTTTAGCTCCAGTCCATAAATAATCATTAAAAATAATTAAATAATGAATGGAGGCACCTTCACCATTTAACTTAATTTATTGTAACCATCCATTATCAATTAGGTGCATTTATGACACTCAGATCACTCCCGGAGTGCTCTAGTTGGCCTCCCCAAATGAAGGAGAAGGCTTAGTTGGCCTCCTTGACTAAAGGTAGGCATGGGTGTGCTCATGCTGTTGTCATACAGTGCTTCTCTAATGTCAATTAAGTCAATAAAACTTAGGATAGTGGTTTAACAAGGCCAAATTGACCAAATTAAGTGTGCATGGTAGGTAAATGTCTCCAACACCCCCCCTTAAGCTATACTTAGGAGAAGTAGAAAACATAAAGTGCATAAAAATGATATGGCCCCAGAAACTAAGGGCATGGTCACCCAGTACAATAAAGTAACTACTTAATAAACCAAGGAAACAGGGAAAACCTCATGGGAAAAATACCCCCCCTCAAACTAAGTAGTAAATCAAGAATTGGTTCTTTTATGCAGCAACATCCTGAGTCTGTGCATGTGAACCTCTGAATCCAAACTAAATGAATATGTCTGGAGGAATCTTTCTCTTTTGAAGAAGAAGAATTTGCTCAAATGAATAAGGAACATAGACAGCTGCAGGATGAAAATTGGACCCATCTAGAGCAACTGAAATCAACTGATAAGAGAGCAAAAGTGCTTGAGGATTTGAACCATGTGTGGAAAACTCAAGAAAATGATATGTTGCAGCCTTGAACATAAAACCATGAGTGGTAAGATCAGCCCCAATTCTTAGGAGCAAGTGTCCAAGCGGATGCAGAATGTCTTCCTCTTTACTAGTTCTATGACGAGATGAGCATGTGACCAAAGGTAGAGAAGCCCTGGGACTATGCAGAGTGAATGATTGAGATCCATAATCTAATATAGATTCATAAATATCTAATGTTTTACAAAATAAAATATCAGCAACCTCATAATAGGAAACTAACACCAAATCCCTAGCAGTAAATTTGAAGAAGAATTGAGGCACTTGATTTTTCACACTGAAATTGGTGAGAGCAGCTACAAGCATGACTGAAAGCTCTTGGATTTTAAAATTTGAACCAAATAATATCAGATCAGAAAGTAAATCAGATCCAAATAGGTTCACAATATATCCAAAACTGTGAAATGAAATAAAATCCCCAGCAACACATTCGAAGGAGACTTGCAGTACTTGTTTCTTCACACCGTTGATGAGAACAACTACAAGCAGTACTGAAGGTTTATGAACCTAGAATTTTGAACTAGGAAATATCAGATAAGATCCAAATAAGATCATATCAGATCCAATAAGGTTCATATTAGATCCAAATAAATGGTCAACCGAGACGGTGGATGCACAACTTTCTTCTTCTTCAAAATTCTGAATTTTGGTGCATGCAATCCTGCAGAAATTTGTTGGAAGATCTAGATCACGGGGAGCGAATTGATCACTCTTTTAATCTGATATTTTTTCCAAAATATCCAAGGTATTACATATTTGTACACCAACAGCAACAATAGAGGGAGAAAAATCAAATTTCTCTTCACTTTCGGAAGTAATTATTGGTAAATTTTTCACAGAATTCAAAGGAAAATCATTGGTGAATGTTTGCATGGAAGTGCAGTAGTGTTTTTATTCAATATCAGATATTTGAAGGTCTTCTTTTGTTTCATCCATATGAGGATATGAGATATCAGAGATCTCACAAACTTTCAGAGCATCAGGAGAAGGAGTCACTGGAAGGAGACTTTCTTCAATTCGAATTGACTGTGTAGAAGATTCTGCTTCTTCTTCATCTTGAACAACTTCATCTGAGAGAGTAGAGGTAGATAATTTTGAGTAAACAACTCTTGTTGTGCTGGATGTGATCTCCAAAGTGCTATTATGATCCTCATTGTGCTTTCCAAAGGTTCTATCCAATTTTTTCCAGAGATCCTTTGGGTATTCAACAGAACCAATAAGGTAGTGCAAGCTAGGAGAAAGGGCCAGACATATTGCGCCAAAAGCTCTATCACCGTCATTTATCCAGTCATTCTCATTCTCATAATAGTCTTTGCCAAGTCCAATAGACACCTCATAGAGACCTTGTCTCTTCAGAGGTGCAATCATCTTGAAGTTCCATTATGAAAATCTTGTGAATGGGGTGAGAAGAGGGACTAATGAGTCCATTCGAAGTTGTACCTATTAAAACCTACAAATCACAACAAAAGGGGCACCATAAGGTCAAACAGTCTACACATTTTAGGATTTCATCACATCTAGCATATTTGATCAAGCAAGCTTGACCAATAATTCGTTATCTTGGGGTAATAAGTGGTAAGACTTGGATTCTGGTGCAGTGCTGGATTTTTGAGCTTTTGCTCAATTTTTCATGCAAGATCTGTCAAAAAACTTGTTTTTGAGATATCTGAGCTTTTTCCCTCCATGATCTATGGTACCATATTAATTTGTCACAGTGGTCTAGGAACTGAAAACACAGTCTCACAAAGAATTCAAACAAATATGTATAAAATTGTCAAAATGGTGCTGCAATGGAAGTAGCAGCTCTGTATAATCAAATGAAAAAATGATGATACAATAAAATGATCATGCAAGATGCATGAATGCCAAGACAATTTGAATTCTCAAGTAGGTCATTCGAATTGAATGAATGGGTGTAGCTTAACTCACTATAAGCCACAGTAAACACACTAGTTAACCAACTGATCAAGTGCCGATTGACTCAATTGAGTCCTAACTGAAGTCGAAGTGCAATGAATGACTAAGTCTAACTAAAAGTAGCTCAGACACTTCTCATTACATGCCAACCAATAAGTGGTAGCGCATCATTAACTCCAATGAACCCCGATGAGGTTAACTAAATTCAAACAGGTCATCAGAAGTGGTTGTAGGTTCCTGTGTTAGTTCCAGATCATAAATAATCATTAAAAATAATTAAATAATCAATGGATGCACCTTCACCACTTAACTTAACTGATTGTAACCATCTGAACATATCAATTAGGTGCATTTATGAAACTGAGATCACTCCCGGAGTGCTCTCATTGGCCTCCCCAAATGAAGGAGAAGGCTTAGTTGGCCTCCTTGACTAAAGGTAGGCGTGGGTGTGCTCATGCTGATGTCATGCAGTGCTCCTCTAATGTCAATTAAGTCAATAAAACTTAGGATAGTGTTTTAACAAGGCCAAATTGACCAAATTAAGTGTGCATGGTGGGTAAATGTATCCAATACCCAACTCTAATGAAATCAAATGGCTACCTTTAGATCTCCTTTTTATATAGTTTAATATACAATATATATATATTAGCTATATCAAACATAGTTAGAAAAATAACTTGATTTATAAAATAAAACCCTAGAAGAATATCCATGTCTTAATCCTATAGTTACTATACTAAGCATGGGAATATTTCAAAGGTAAAATATTATTGGCAATCATAGACATTGCATTGATTTAATGGTTATAGGATTTGATATGTAATGATTTTAAATGTAGGTTCAAAACTGCATACGTGACTATAGAGAAGTTACCCACGTTGATGACAAATCTAGAAGGACACGTGGAGGATCAAACCGATGGTTCAGTTGACTTTGGTTTTTTCCCTAATCTTCATTTGCAAGAGAGCGAGGGTTTCTTGTCTGGTGTGGCCGAGCTGTGAGCTCGTGGACACCGTTAATCCATGTTGAATTCTAGGTGTTGATCTATTTGTAACTTCAGAATGTATTTATTGGCATATATCTTATGTATTGTACCCCGGTGTTTATTCCGGGATGTGTCTGTAATGTATTTGAGTCATGTCATGCCCCGATGTTCTTATCGAGAGGTTCTATAATGTAAAAAATTCATGTCAAGTCATTGTGGGTAACCCTCCTCTTGGTCAAGGGTTAAAGTCCCCTCAGTTGTGGGGCCCAAGGGTTATTAGACTATCCTAGAGAAGTCGACCCTAGGTGAGTCATTGTAAGTTAGGGAAATAGTCCCCACCATTGTGTTAGGGATAACCCTCCTTGTTGGTCAGAGGAGGCAAAGTCCCCACAAGTTGTGGGGCAGTAGGGTTATTAGACACTCCTAGAGATGTTGGCTCTAGTAAGTAATTGTTAAGTGAGGTTGACATGTTGGAGTGGGATTGAAGTGAACGAAAAAATATAAATAGAGAGTGAGCCTCTCTCTTTATCACACACACACACTCATTCATTGGGGCGCATGAGTGAGAGAGAAGTTGTTGGGATCAGAGAGAGAGACTACTGCTGTCGGGAGATCATCTTTATGTTTTTGGGTTTAACCTTTAGTGCTGATTCTATATCTAAGGAAGTTGCAGGGTTTTCTCCTTTATGGTTTCCCCGAGGAAAATTCTTTGTGTCTCTTGTCTCTTGTGTTTAATGTTGTGCATGCTATTCTCTCAGTTAAAGATCCTAAGATCATAATGCTAGTTGAATGATAAAAATATAACATGGTATCAGAGCTAACCTAAGAAGAAGACATTGTGTAGCTATAGAAGCTAGGGCTTCTTAATTTTTGGGTCTCTCTCCACAACCCATCAGCAAAAGTATGCTAGGCCAACTCTCCATTGAAGGGCGCATCTTTCTCTCGAAGCAGAATTTGATTTCTAGCATTTTCAGTTTTTGGTACGAGAAACTAGGGCTTCTTACAGAAGAGGAATTTTTGAGTGAGCCTAGAATAGGATTTATCTCCTCATCAAAATATAAGTTTAGAGACTTGGATCAATATTTTTGGTTGGGTGAAACCTTAGGAAAGTCAAACCCTAGTTTCAGCCCGAGCTGGAAAAACCCTAAATACTAAAACTGATATGTTTTGGTACATTCTCTATATCTCAGGATTGGAGAAGGATCAGGAGCTGAAACATTCATAGAACGAAGATAAAATCCTGATTTACATTGTGTTCAAACTTCAGCCTTATATTCACTATATTATGGGAGATATGATCCCTCCAAGTTAGGGTTCCGACCTCTTCCAGGATTCATCCCTAAATAGGACACCTGGGAAGAATTGTTATATCTTTGGATACAAAGTTCCAAATGGAATTTCTAAATATGTTCTAGAAAGTTCAGGGACTTTAATCTCTGTGGTACGTGTTTTAGACCCAGAATATGAAATTGTCACATGTGGAATTCTGTACAACTTCTCTGTTCTGAACAGTCCTATAATAGGTCACCTTGGTAAAATGATCATAAGTCCGAATTGGTGAAACCAATTATGCTGAAACCTATGGTGTTGGAATAAGGACAGGAGGGGCTACCTCAATTCAAAGTTTTAGACACAGATGAGTTGTAAGTTTGGATATATTGAATAAATAGTATCAATAAATTGGTAAACTAGGGCTTCCTATTCGGGGAGCTTCCCTCCACTCTTTTAAGAGAAGGAGTACATTGGACAGCTCAAATTGAAGAGATATATCTTTCTATCCAATCATATCTGAAAGATTCCAAGTTTGGAAATTAGGGTTTCTCTGACAAACCCTAGATCATCCAACTCCGGAATGAGGATGTACACCTCAAGTTTGTAAGATCTAATATTTTTCTATTTTTATTTGAGGTTCTCATTTCAAATTGATCTATCACATCAGCTTGATGATAAGCTTGGTGAAGTTGACAACTTCCAAGCATGGAAGTATATGATCTCTCTGAAT
>LPNX010310620.1:490502-503993 GCA_001517045.1 Pseudotsuga menziesii | reverse complement strand
ATAATGAATTGACGGCAGGTAAATAGTGTAAAGGTTAGGTTAGGAGTTAGGTTAGGGCCCGTAGGAAATAGGAGTTTAGGTTAGGAACTTTCCATTTTTAATTTTAAAAAAAAATTACAGATCGGAGAAAAATCGCGAGTTGGGCTGTGACTCGGCCGGTTCGGTACCGAACCGGCCACCCGAACCGGTTTAGAGGCCGGTTCGACTCGGGGCCTGTATGACTCGGTCGACTCGGGCCGAGTCCGAGCTGACTCGGCCGAGTTTTAAAACATTGGGGAAGATGTGATTCAGCACACTATTCCACTTAAAGAAGAAGCCAAACCATTTAGACAGAAACTTAGGCAAATAAATCCTAAGTTGGCTCCCTTAGTACAACAAGAACTTCAAAAGATGTTGAAAGCTGGAATAATGGCCCACACTAGACATTCTGCTTCGTGCTCCAATTTGGTGGTGGTTAGAAAGTAAAATGGTCAAATTAGGTTGTGTGTGGACTTCAGAAATCTAAATATTGTGTGCAAGAAAGATAATTATCCCCTCCCTAAAATGGAAACTTTATTGCAAAGAGTAACAGGATCTGGTATGATTTCAATGCTTGATGGTTTTTCTGGTTATAACCAAGTCAGAGTCAGAGAAGAAGATAGGCACAAAACAACTTTTACAACTCCTTGGGGAACCTTTGAGTATATAAGAATGCCTTTCAGTTTATCTAATGCTGGAGCTACTTTTCAAAGAGCAATGGACTATGCTTTCAGAGGTTTAATTGGGAAAATTATTGAAATTTATCAAGATGATCTAACGGTTTTTTCTAAGGATGGGAAAAGTCACATAGGGCATTTAAAACAAGTTTTTGAAAGGTGCAGAGAATTTGGAAACTCGTTAAATCCAGCCAAGTCAATTTTTGGGGTTACTGAGGGAAAATTACTGGGTCACATAATTTGCAAAGAAGGTGTCAAAATAGATCCAGAAAGAATTGCAGCCATTGCTAAACTCCCCTTGCCTAATACAAAGAAAGGCCTCCAATCCTTCTTTGGTACAATTAATTTCCTTAGGAGATTTATTCCTAATCTAGCAGAAGTAACTAAGCCTTTGAATAAGTTGCTTAGAAATGATGTCAAGTTTCAATGGGATGAAACAAGAAAAAGAGCTTTCCAACAAATAAAAGATGCATGTGGCCAAGCTCCCGTATTAATCAGTCCAGATTACGCTAAAGAATTCTATCTTTTCTCCTTTGCATCTGAAGATACCATTGCTGGTGTTTTATTACAGAAAAATGACCAAGGTCAAGAACAACCCATAGCATACATGAGCAAAATCTTAAGAGATTCAGAATTAAAGTACCATATAATAGAAAAACAGGCTTATGCCTTGGTAAAATCTCTTAAGCATTTCAGGATTTTCATAGGGTATGCCAAAGTAATTGGGTATGTTCCTAATACAGCAATTAAAGATGTGTTAACTCAAGAAGAAGGCCTAGGTCCAAGAAGTAGATGGGTTGCTAAAATTCAGGAATATGATTTAGAAATCAGGCCCACTAAATTAATCAAAGGACAAGGATTAGCTAAGATGTTGACAGAAAGTAATGAGAAGGCTTTAGGTTTGGTTGATCAGAATATGGTTTGTGAGATTGGTGTTCCAAATTCATCCCCGGATTTGTTAAGGCTTGAGCAAGTTGAATGGTATTCTGATATTATTTTTTTATCTTAAAAACTTGACTTGCCCAAGTCATCTTGTTGGTCATAAGAGAAGAGCCTTAAGGCTCAAAGCATCCAAGTATATCTTAATTAAAGATGGTTTAGGATGGAGGAATCCAGATGGGATTATCCTTAGGTGTGTGGACGAGAATGAATCTAAAAAACTGATGGATGACTTTCATAATGGTTTTTGTGGTGGTCACTTTGCTGCTAGAACCACCACCCATAAGATACTTAGAGCTGGATATTATTGGCCCACCATCTTTTCAGATGTGCATCAGTTTGTGAGGAAATGTGAACCTTGTCAATTGTTCACTGGAAAACAAAAGTTAGCTGCCCTTCCCCTTCAGCCAGTTCTTGTAGAAGCACCTTTTCAGCAGTGGGGTTTAGACTTCATAGGAAAGTTTAAGGATAATTCAAGTAATGGTTTTTCATGGATTTAACAGCTACAAATTACTTCACTAAATGGGTAGAGGCCATTCCCACTAAATCTGCAAATGAAAAGGTAATCATGGATTTTCTTGAAGATAGGATAATAATAAGATTTGGAGTGCCTTCAAAGATAGTAACAAATAATGCTAAGGCCTTTTGTTCGGCAGAAATGTCTGCATTTTGTTTGAAGTATGGCATAGTTTTATCTCATGCATCAGATTATTATCCTCAAGGAAATGGTCAAGCAGAGTCTAGTAATAAAAATCTAATGACCATAGTCAAGAAAATTGTAGGGGAAAACAAAAGGTCTTGGGATAGTAAAATAAAATATGCTTTATGGGCTGATAGAATAACAAAGAAAGCGTCTACAGGAAAGAGTCCTTTTGAGTTGGTATATGGTGTAGAAGCTCAGCTACTTGTTCACCTTACCCTGCCAGTGTATCAGTTGCTCTGAGAGTTTGACATAGAAGAGTCTGCACTTCAAAACAGAATAAATCAGTTAGTAGAGTTGGATGAAATAAGGAGAAAAGCTTATGATCAGAACTTCAGAAGTCAAGTAAAGACAAAGAAGGCCTTTGACAAGTCAGCTAGACAGAGAGACTTCAAAGTAGGGGATACAGTTGTCCTATCGGACAAAGGCAGAGAAAAGCCAGGGAAGCATGGGAAATTTGACAGCCTATGGTTAGGCCCTTATGTGATCAGATCAGTTGCAGGTCCAAATTCTTTCAACTTGAGTCATTTGGATGGTGAGCCATTGAACATTCAAAGGAATGGTCAACAGCTCAAGTTTTATTACACATAGAGTCAACATGGTGTCCAAAGGGACACCCTTTGTAACGTATCTCTAACCCTTTTCCCTTGCATTTCTTTAAAGTTTTGTATTATTTCATTGGTTTATTTATTATGCATATAGATGTGAGTAATTGTATGTCTATTCCATTATATATAGCAATTTCATTTATTTATATTATTTATTGTTTATTTATTGGATTTGTTGGAGGTCTTATGTTGGTCATTGGTGAGAAATTTGTGGTTGCAGGATTCTAGAGTTCTCATGCGCTCTCCGATGATCGAACACATGTCCCCTAGTTGGAGCCAGATGTCGCCCACCTATTTCGACTAGGTGGCAACTTCATGTACAAGAAGATGTACATAATTGTACAAATTGTACCTTGAAAAAATCTGAGAATTTTTTCACTTCTGCAGAGCAATTGCCCCTTTGTAAAACGAAATCTCCGCTCCCCTGCGTGGAAAAATTAATGTAATTATATGTGCTAGTGTGGGTCATATGATATGGATGCCACACCATGGAACTGGTTGTTAGGGAAGTCCCCTCATCGAGTGTTTTTTCCCTTTCCAATTAATCTTGTTGAGTAAACGATTTTAATTGGTTTGGTTTTTCACTCAAAATCCTCCAAAGTGGTGACGAGCGTTCTAACAGTCAAGTCCATGGGGTGGCTAAGGTTTCAAAATGTTATTCGTGGCCATGCTAGACATTTGTATAGAGTCTTGCGGAGTTTCGTTATGTTATTGTATTTTTATTATTTTTTTCTAGTTAATTAACTTCACCCCTTGGTGGTTAATTAACTCAGTTTTGATGTAATAATGTAATTGCTCAAGCACTGACATTTTGTAATAGGGGCTATGAATGCAAGGTAAATTGCTATGAAACCCTCTAAGCCATTGCTTCGAGTCCCATGTCATTCTGATAAGTGGTTGTGGAGATAGACCATTTTTTACTAAGCAAGGTCTATTTTTCCTAGGGATTAATTAATTTCCCCAAGTCAAAAATTCATATTATTTGATTTTGAAGGAAAAAATCAAATAATGCCATGGTAATTTGGTTTGGGGGTTGTTAAGCCTAGGAAAGTTTATTTCAAATTTTTCTACCCCCTCCATGGCCTAGATATGATTTTTTCAAGATAATTTTTAATTTTTCCTAAGTCAAAATTGGAAAAATTGAAAAATTAAATTGAAAAATTAAATCTAAGGTGAAATATAGCCTAAGTCTAAAGGTTAGATATTCTTGGAGCCAAAGGCTAAAAGTTGAAGCCAATTTTAGACGTGGCCAAACCACCAAACAAGTGAGGCGCTAGCTTTGGAGATCAAAACGTGGGTTAAAACCCTCATTAAAGGAGGCGCTAATGTGAAAAAACCACTCTAAAGGTGGCACATGCTAAAAAGAAACCCACTAAAGTGGAGCGCTAGGGTAAAAACCTCCACCAAATAGGGAGGCGTCATAATATAAAGGAGGGCGCTACCATATTAGAGGGGCATCACATGAAAATAGAAGAGCGCTAGTTTAGAGAGGCGCTACCATATTTGGAGAGGGGCGCTACCACTTAGAGGAGGGCGCCACAATTGGTGGAGGCGCCACCACATTTAGAGGAGGCTCCTAGCTCATGGGCCCACAAAAGTGATCTCAAAGGAGCACTTGGTCAAAACCCTAGATCTAAGGGTGGAAAATGGTGAAGACATGGATCAAGCACTCAAGCCATGGATTAAAAAGCAATCTAAGGGTGTAGATTGGTTGAGAGTGGTAAAAAGTCAAATACTTAGATCTAGTGGTGGAGATCTAATCTAGATCTAGATCTAATCTTGGCCGTTGATCTTCAAGGGGTTGGGGTCTTCCTCAACTATATAATGAGGATCTCACTCCCTCATTTGACAACATCTCTCATGCTATTGTTATGCTGCCGGAATATTTCTCCATATTCTCCTCTCCTATTCTCTCAAGCTTCTTTGGCTATTGTAATGTTCTTGCCCTAGTTGGGCTTAATACAAGTATCTTTGGAGGAATTCTTGGTGTCTCTTTCCTACATTTCATGCTTCTTTTGTGAGGTAACTTGCTTTATGTTTATTTGATTTGCATTTGTATTAGCTTAGATAGCTCTCCACAAATTATTTTGTGGAGAGACTTGTAGGTAGAAGTATTTCTATCTTCATTTGTGAATAGATTAGTACGATTTTACAAAGTATTTTGTAGGATTTATTTTTGTACTCACCTCTTTGCTTACATTTTGCAGTTCTCATAAGTTTATTTGCAGGGATCTAGAACAAAGGAGCATTTTCTCCATTGGTTATATTTCTGTTTTCCATTTTCGCACATTTGTTTACAAGGGTTTTAAAACTCAGTTTTTATCATTGTATAGTGATAAAAACCTTGGTTTTAAGGCCCTAACCCTTAGTATATTAGTTAAATGCTTCAGATTTACTATTTTAACATCATTTAGGTGGCTGAAAACTCATTTTCCAGCCCTCTAAACATCATATTTCTGTTATTTTTACACAGATTTTTGCCCTAAATTAGTGATTTTTGGGACTAAGTTTTTTTGATAATTTCTTTAGTGTTTACTGTGATTTCCAGCGAACATAGCTTGCTGGTTTGTGACAGGTTTTACACAGGTGAAGGGGAGGTGCTGCCCAAATTGGCCCAGAAATACCTCAACCTTCAAACAGTTCCAAAAGGGGTTCAAACCCTCACCTTTATCTCTTCTTTTCTGATATTTGTAAACCCCAACGAGAAGGTCTCTTGGGGTATTCTGCAAAAGTTTAATAAGCACTTGTAATCTATATGTAAATAGAATAGGAAGTAGAGTAGGAAATCGAATACTAGTTGCTTAGATTTCTGTTTATGCAAGTTTTTCTGTTTACCCACCTATCTTTGTGACAGACCACCATCTCTGTCACAGAGATTGAAGTGAGGATTAGTTTAATCAGTTTTATTTTTCTGTTTACCCACCTATCTTTGTGACAGACCACCATCTCTGTTACAAAGATTGTTGTGAGGTTAGTTCACTGCTTTAGCTAGTTGTAGTTTCATTTCTAGTTTTATTTTCAGTTTACCCACTATCTCTGTGACAGACCACCATCTCTGTCACAGAGATTGCTGTGCGGTTAGGCATTGCTTTAGCTAGTTACAGTTTCCTTCAAGTTTCAGTAATTTTTAATTTTCTGTTAAAGGGGTAACCATACACCCCACCTATCCTGTGTATCCTCTATCCACTTGTCATCTCCCTTTAGGGACTTCAAGTTGGGTATGAAAAGCAGGAGAAGTGGGGGCTTAGCTTAGTTAAGACAACTTTATTTTTCTGCTACAATCTTCACACTTTATTTTTTCAGTCCAAGATCAAGTACCAGCATCTCCCATAAGGGATACCGCTTGGTTGATCTTGTTGATAGTTTTAAAATAAACCTTGTATGCTAATCACCAAGATTAAAATTTACCCCCTAAAATTAACCAACAACAACTTCATTATTTCCTGTTCCTCTACTCGGTTATCACCCTTCGGGGTACTCGCGAGATATGACAGGGGATAGAGGAGTCTTAGCTTAATAGGCATCCATCTAGCTGTTTTTCCTGTTAATTAAAAACAGTGACTCGGAGGCGACTTGGGGTAGTAGACCGTGGGGGGTCTCTAGGCGTTTTACGTCCTACTTGTTGAGCACCGGGCCATTGGGGTTTGACCTGTGAGCTACGGGTGGGCTTTGCTCCCACTTTGTTGAGCGCAACAGCATTCCCTCTTTGACTTGAGAAATACTGGATTTGGGGAAGTAACACCACTGGTTCGAAAACTAAACTTCAAGAAGAAAAACATTAATAAAATCTACCTAAAATAAACCAAGAGACATTGCAAAACCGGTTCCATAACATTTTTTCATTTCAGCGCACTTCCACTCCAGCATTGCACTCCAACACTTTACTTTTCAGTTTTATTTACTTTCAGTTCTGCAATTGTTTATGTGGTGAATGCTTAACATTTGTTTAACTACTTCAAGTAGTTCAACTTAAAGTCTTTCCATTTCTCATTTACTGTTGGTTTGATAAAATTCATTTAAGGCACATTTTTCTGCTATCTCGTCTATAACTTGTAAATTTGGTTCATCTTTGTTTAAACTGTAACTATTTTACTTGGTTTGTTTATACTGATAAGTTCATTATTGTATCATTTATTTATTTATTGATCTCATTTGGTAGACAACTTAACCTATGGGATAATTGACTTAGATTGCATCCATTGAAAGTTGCATTCTCTGACTCCATTCTTTAGGCACTGGTTACAAGTAAAATGATTGACTGTCATTTTAATTATTTGCATCTTGCATTGGTTTGACTGTCATCTCTCAAAACCTTAGCCTCAATCTTAATAAAAGATCCCTTTAATTAATTTGTAATTAATTAATAAATTTGAAACTCAGTCTTCCGTAGGGACTACCCCCCTTGGCTCTGTTGGGATCTTGCCTAAACGGAGGAGTTGTGGACTGTGGTGACAGTGGTCCCCAGCTCTCGCTTGCCCCCAAGGACACACATAGCAAGTTGTGAATTTCCTGTTTCTTAAAGTGTGAATTAGGAGGCAACAGATCCTCTAGCCCATGAATTCTAACATGGTATAAAGGCTAGCATAGGTTTTTCTTCCCCTATACAACACTCTTCAAGGCTTTTTTCCAGATCTAAAATTAAGTCTTCAGCTATGTTTGAACACTGTTACAGATCTAAAATTAGGGGTTTCAACGACTTGTTTTTGGACAGCTACCCGTTTTTAGGACTTTTTACCCTTGTATTCACTAGCACACCACTATGTAATTTTTTTCTTGTTTAATTTAGTCAATTTAAGGAAGTTGCGGTTTTGATCCATCCACTTAAGGGAAGCACATTTTTTTCCTTATTCCAGCCACAAGTTGTTGCGGACTTGAACTGGTATTGTGACATCCAGCTATGTTTCAACACTGTTACAGATCTAAAATTAGGGTTTTCAATGACCTATTTTTGGACAGCAACCAGTTTTTAGGAATTTTTACCCTTATATTCACTAGCACGCCACTAGTTAGTAATTTTTTTCTTGTTTCGTTTAGTCAATTCAAGGAAGTTGTGGTTTTGATCTCTCCACTTAAGGGAAGCACATTTTTTTCCTTATTCCAGCCACAAGTTGTTGCAGACTTGAACTGGTATTGTGACATCCATGAAAGAAAAATGACTTTTTCCCCACCTCAATGGGGCTTCCTATCATGCAGGGGTTGTTCAGATGGCAACTCTACTTCGCATTAAGGGTTTATGTATGTATTTGGAGAAGCCACTTCTCACTACAATTGATGACAGCTATAATCCCATATGTCTGAAGAAGGATGGAGTTCTTGGATTGATCACTCTGTATGAGGAACCCAATCTTGCCCATCACACAAACAACATTAGTGAAAAACAATTTTGGGATCCCTTCCATGCCCTACTTGGCATAGTGAACCACTCAAACCAATAGACTTGAATATAGCTCGCCAACCTCAAAATGGAAAATCTTATTATTGTTAAGGAGTACATTACTAAGTCGAAGAATTTGAAAGTAACATTCTTACAAGCAATGGTAAAGGTAAAACATATCCTTAATATATCAATTTTTCTAAATAACCTCTCTCCTACATGCAAAAAAATTTGCAATCATTTTTTATAGCATTCCTCTTTTTATTCCAAAATTGACTTCCCCTATTTTGGAAGACATATTTTGTAATCTTATCCAGCATCAAGTCACCTTGAGAAACTTGGGTGAACTATACCCCTGAGAACATGCCAACACTAAGGCTACTCCCTCCCGATGTATGCATGAGTCTCCAAGGAGCACTTCTAGGTTTTCCAAAATGAAGCAGCCAATATGCTCGTGAGTCGTAATACCATGAGGGGCATCTGTTGAAAAATTGTCAACTCCATCTTCAAAGGAACGATTGAAGGTATTACTCAGCAAACAAGTAGAAATGGTGATATCTTCTAAGAAGACAAGGTCGTTGACTCGGCACACTTGGATATCCACACTGCTCTATGGTCCACTTATACTCAAGAATGGATTGCAAATTTTGGGGCTACCAGACTTATGATGAAGCACTGACACCTCATCTTAGATCATAGTGATCAGTACAAAGGGGAGCAGGTCACTATTGGTGATGACTCAACTCTCCCAATCTTTGGTTGCAGTACCATTCAAATTCATAATGCTCAATACAAAGATGTCCTCCATGTTCGTGGAGTGGGACCAAATCTTCTCTCTATTTACTGCATTACCCACACCAATAAAAAGGTGTAATTTTAACTACATAGATGGATTCTTAAAAAGATTGACAGCTTCAAATCGTAGATGGATTCTTAAAAAGATTGACAGCTTCAAATCATTTGCCTCTAGATATTGTGATGAATTTGAACATATGTGCAGCTGGCAAAATCTTCTCGATCTCCAGTTTCCAATAAATTCATTGTAATGATGAAGTTTGAACAATGCAAATGATGATACTAAACTATGGCACTTTCACCTCGATCACACCAACTATGGATTCTATTACCCCTCATATTGCATGAGGATTATTACAAGATGAAGGCCCTACCCAAGCACATTATGATGGCTTAGAAGCTATACTTTTGTGTGTTTGTTTATGCAAATTGTTCACAAATTATCATCTCTTGATGGCATCATCTCATTTTCATTAAGGTAGAACTTCGCTTTATATAATGGTTGATTAGATATTATACTTGGTCTTTTATAAGTCACTTCCAACTTTATATTATTTTGTGCTTTTATGCTTTGTGTTGCTTTATTGTCTTTCTTAGCCTATCCCACATTCATAAAGAGGATTGACTCGACCTCCTTGTAACCCTATATAAGAAAGCTTTTGCTTTCTCATGTATGCAATAGACTATAATACTCTTTTGAGTTATTTCTTGGTTTCTTTATGTGCTATATTTTTGTGATAAATTTTTGGAGGGTTGCATCTTGCACATGTGGACTATTTAGGGCTTTGCTGGACTTTTACTCATCATGGTGCACTCTTGATTAACCCCTAGCACTTTACATAAAGAGAGCCTCATCAACTAATAATTTTTCCAAAGTATTTTGAATCATTATTTGATTTAAGTGATCATGGAGGTGACACATTGGTTTCCCTAGCAAGTCATATATTCACATGGGTTCTTAGCACTTGCACATGTTGGAGGGGAACACCCATCAACCAAGGGATTCCTAACCATTGAGTCTGATTATTTGAGTTTATACACCCTTTGGCACTCTTTTCTATGGCACTTACCTTGGGTTTTGCCATGGCTTAGATGTCTTCTTCAGGAGCACTCCACATGTGCACATTCTCCTAGGGCGTCCTCATTCATTGGTGTCATTTGATGGTTATATATGGTCAAAACTCCTTCATGCACATTTTTCTAGGGAAAACTTGATCTCTTGCCCATAGTTTCATATGAGTTCATATGATGATATGTGGTTTGCAAGCACTTCACTTCTATTGGAGAACGTTCCACTTCTCATGCACATTCTCCTAGGTTGTTGGCTAATGTTTTGAGGAGTTTAGTAGCCCTTTCATGTGGATCTATGCCTTTGTACATGCTCTTAGGTCGTCCCTTTCTTGGAGTTTTTATAACAACCAAAGTGGTCCTTCTTGCACACTTTTCTATAATATTCTTGAGGGATAAGCTGGTTCTTGCATTGGAGGAAGAGCCTTAACTAACCTTGTTATTTTTACAATGCTTTTGTCATCTCAAAGGTGTTGACTCATAAAATATATGGACCGCTCGCATCTTGGCATGTGTATGTATGAGACCCGACTGCCTTGCACGTCCTCGTAGGGCACACTCTATTTGGGGATTATTATATTATTTGTTGATAACTACTCTTGTGCACTCTTCAAGGGTGCAACTTCTCATGAATTAATTTTGTTATTCTGGCTTGCTCAATGTGATCCTATTGCACGCTACTCAAGGGCAGATCCTTTTCATAGATTATTTTATATTGTATGGACAAGTCAAAGTGGTCCAACTACTCTTTATTGCAAATTTTTCAAGGGCACACATTTTCAAGGGATTATATTATATTATATTGTTGGTTGAAGTGCCTTCTCGGATAGTACACTCTCTATGGATGATTGACACTTGGAATTTCCACAATCTCAAAGGATAATAATTTCTTCTCTGATAAAGTTAGTGCGGCTGCGAGACCCATTCTTAGGGAGGATGGTACCCTAGTTAGTTAACTAGGGCAAAGTAAGACCCTAGAAGGTAGCCTAGGGCCCAGTAGTCTCTGAGGTTCTTGGTCTGTGACGAAGTAGGTTGATGCCATGGCAAAGCCCCTAGCAAGTGGCTAGGGCCCCTATGTGCCTCTAGGGTATTCTGGTCTGGGACCAGGGACACCATGTCCAAGTAGATCCTACAGGTAGAGGCAGAAACATTTTTGGTCTGGAACCAGGCAGACTCTTGGTCTAGGACCAAGCAGGTCTTGTAGGTTGTTGATCAACATTTAGTCTGGGACTGAAGCTCAACTTAGTACTGAGGAACATTCTCCGGGAGAACAGAGGACCTAATTAGGGACCAGGTGGTTGATCAACATGATTCAATCTGGGGCAGAAACTCAGCATAGGGATGAGAGCCATTCTTTAAAGAATGGAGGATCTTGGTAAGTTAACCAAGATAATGATGTGTGATGTCCTCTCTCTTAATTGGTTACTGGTAGGTTGTTTCTCAAGGGACTGGCCACCCCTTGATGATGTCACTAGCACCTAACCCTTAGGAGCAGTATTGAGGACCAGAGGATTGTACCATCCGGTTTGGATATTCTCCTTATATAATGATGATAAAATATATGAAACAATGTACCTTGATAGAGAAAAAAGATTAAAGTCCTTCGTCTTGTTGGTCCTATAGGTAAAAGGTAAATGTTTGTCCACCCTTATGGTTCAACTTGATCTTGTGGGTATGTGGGTTGCCTTATTGTGAACCCCCTGTTGACCACTAAAACCAACTAGGTGGGCAACGATGTACCATGCACATGTTGGATGTGCCTTGAAGATAAGAATGAAGTATTTAATGATTATATCAAGCGAGGCAGCTCTTCTTCTCTTCTTTTCTCTATGAAATTTCCGCACCCCTGTGGGGGATTTTGTAAGGATATGTGAGCATGAAGGTCTAGTTTTTGTAACTTAATCAACTAAGACTTAGTCATTAGGGAAGTCCTTTCATCGAGTATTTTTTCACTTGGATAATCAAAATTTATATTTAGAGATTTTAATTATTTGAGTTTTTCACTCAAAATTATGTCCAAAGTGGTGAAAGGCGTTCTAGTGATCGAGTCCATGGGGTTATTGGGGCCTAGGAGTGTTCTATATTACCATGCTAGACATTATCCAGAGTCTTGCGGAATTTCATTAAGTTTTGCATAGGTTTTTTTAATTTTTGGTCATTGAAAATTGTCACTCAAGACAATTTGTTGTAATGTAAAAGAGGGTTAATTGGTCTATTTTAATGTTGTATAGGGGTATGGGTACTCAAGACAAATGACATGAGACCCCCTGCACCCTTAGGCCAAGTTTGAGGTCATTCGGACAAGTATTACTATGGTTTTGATCACTTTTTCCCAGGTCAGTCATGGAAATTAGGAAATTGGGCATTTAATTAGAGAGCCAAATTTTGGAAAAGTGACTATAGTCACTTGGGGTGGCCAAGTCAAGGTTCTAATGTTTATATTAGGTTCCTATGATAAATTTAAGACCCAAAGGGCCCCCCCCAAGAAAGCATGTAACAAGTTTTGAGTTTCCCACTCTAGGGGGTGCCCCTTTCTCTCTTTAATTGGTAGGGTGAGCTAAAGTCAATGGGAGGGGCCCCACTATGGTGGTTTCCTCCCCATTTGACATAGTAATAAGGTTAAAAGCATTAAAGTGGGGGTTTCTCTCCCCATACTTGAGATCCCAAACCATGGTTTTTCCCTCCATGAACAAATTCGCCCCCCTTTCTTGGGCCCCCCTCTCTCCCTTGTGACACTTGTCTAACACGCAAAGAGCCTCTCTCTTTCATTTTTCCTATTTAAATCTATCACACCAAGATAGATTTACAACAGCTTGTTACATACGTAATTATACCATTCAAGCCTACACCAGTGGCGGCTACACGAGCCTTTCACCTTAGGCCTAGAACTATATCACCAAGTACAACAATATATATATATATACAGCACTATAACCTCCACCAGAGGCTAGAGCCGGCCACCAGCCTGAAGCCCGCCTTCACCACCAAACCCAACAGAAAGCAGCCATTTCACGGAAGCCAGTTGATAGAATATGTGTGTTACTTACGTTGATTCAACATTCAGGTGGGGAGCATTGAGTGCAATCAATTTTGAGGATAAAGTTTCAATTGAGGTTGAGGAGCTGGATTATGAGTATTCTGCTTACCCTTTTTTTTTAATTAGGCCACACAGATAGTGATTTAGTTTCTAATTGATAGCCAAGGTGGGTGAGCGATAGAGGTGTCCAACGGACGGACGAATGGCAGTCCACATATTCCGAGATAGAAAGATCACATAACATATCACTTAACGCTACGAAGCACTGGAACGTT
>LPNX010310620.1:469387-488273 GCA_001517045.1 Pseudotsuga menziesii | reverse complement strand
TTTTTATATAGGGTACATTACTGTAACCAGAGAACCCATAAGTAAAAGAGTAGCATGAATGCCCTGCTACTTCATTTATGATTTCATCTTCGAAAGATGTTCGTTGGGAAAAGATCTGTGAGTGTTACTTTATTCAGTTCTATAAAGACTACACAAATTCTTCTATTTTATTGAATAGTCCCTTTTTCGTGCTATAGGGAGGAAAGATTAAAGAGAAGATCGAGATTGCTATAGGGAGGAAAGATTAAAGAGAAGATCGAAAAGACCTACGTATAATGAATCCTTACAATTAGCGATAACTTAAAGTAAACAGGACCAGCCAGCACCACAACAAGTAAGCCCCCTTCTCACTTTCCAATTTACCAGGTAAAAAGGCGTAGAATTTATAATCACGGATAGGCTCGCACTATTTATCATCTTGATAGGCCACCTTGGCACCCCCACACTTCAAGGACTTAATTTCCCCGATTTCATAAGGCACTTACCTTTAGGCTTATACATATCATCCGGCGATCCCAGCCATCCACTAAGGTAGGGTGAAGCGGTAAGTAAATGGGAGGGGCCCCACTATGGTGGTTTCCTCCCCATTTGACATAGTAATAAGGTTAAAAGCATTAAAGTGGGGGTTTCTCTCCCCATACTTGAGATCCCAAACCATGGTTTTTCCCTCCATGAACAAATTCGCCCCCCTTTCTTGGGCCCCCCTCTCTCCCTTGTGACACTTGTCTAACACGCAAAGAGCCTCTCTCTTTCATTTTTCCTATTTAAGGAGGGCATTCCTCCTCATTTGGGCAAGATTCACTTACTCTCTTACTTCATTTTGCTCATGCTCTCTTGCTCTTTCATTCTTGCTCTCTTGCTCCATTCTTGTCCAAGAGGAGCCATTGTACTTTCAAATTTGGATGATAATAGAAGAAATCTTTGGAGGAAGTACTGTCCATGCATTGTGATTGAGGTGATCTTGTTCCATTCTTGGTTTGTTTTGTATTTGGAACCTCAAACAAAGTTTTTTGCTTGAGAATAGTATTGTAATAGTTTTGTTACATGCTATGTGGGTTGTTTGCTTAGAATTTGGGAAGTTAAAGTATTTCTAACTTGAATATTTTGTTTCTCAAGTCTTTATGGATTTCTCACTCCATTTGCATTGTTGAGCTAATTTTGTTACAGGTTTCCCACGTTTAGAGAGTGGGATTCCCGGATGGGATACCCCATTGTCCAACAAGTTTTGAAAATGACTTAGCATCTTTACTAACATTCTTATTCTTATTGCAGCTCTTAAATACTTCATTTTGCACTCAAATATTGTCATTTTTCAAGTTTTTACATGCTAGTTTTGCCTTTAAAAAAATTATGATTTTTACATGAAATTTTTTTAGTTTGTTTAAAACTCATTTCTATCACTTGTGTACTATAATAGTTTTTTTTTTGCAGGTTTCTGATTTCACAAGAGGAGAGAATGCTCAACTTCAGCCACTAGCAAGCACCAACAACACTCAAGAGGGTCTACTTCAAGTCCCTCGCAAAAAACAGTTAAAAAACACTCTTTCTCTCTCATTTCTTAATAAATATTAGTGCTGAAATCTACATCTTTGTAACAAGCCCAAGAGAATCTCTTGGGCTTGAGTCTGTTGTGCTTCATTTCGAGTTTTTAGTACTTAGTGATTTTGGTTTCAGGTGCATGTAAGTGAAGTGGCCCTGCCCATCCTTACATGACCTTGTAAGTTGCATGGATTTAGATTTGTTTACTTCATTGTTTGTTTTCTTTTTGCTCACACCTCACAAGTGAAGTGGCTCTGCTCATCCATGTGAAATCGCATTGGCTAGGATTTTTATTTCAAGTATTTGTTTATTTCTTTTTTTCTCGCACCTCATAAGTGAAGTGGCTCTGCCCATCCATGTGAAATCAGGTTGGCTAGCATTTTTATTTCAAGTATTTGCTTATTTCCTTTTGCCCGCACCTCGCAATTGAGTAGGCTCTGCCTCTGTTGTGATATCATGCTTGGTGTGTTTTGTTTAATTTTTGCTTTAAGGATAAAATTTACCACAAGACCCATTTTTTGCCTCGCATCCTCTCCCCCCGTCAGTTCGACCGATCTAGGGTGACGAGAAAGGGCAAAGATTTGTGTTAGCTAATTTAATAAGCACCCAGATAAGTATCTTCATTAGGAAGGAGAAAAAGAGGCCTGACCTGTGGAGCTAGTGGGGTAGAGACCGTGGGGGGCTTCATGGCACTTTGTGTCCTCTAGTTGAGCACCCAACAAGTTTCGAGTTTGACCTGTGGAGCTAGATGAGAACCTTGTGTTCCTGTGTTGAGCACCTGACATTCTCTCTCTAATTGAAGGAGATAGTCTCTTGTGGTAGACATCTAGAATAGTTCATTTCTTTGCATGAGATAGTCTATTGTGGTAGACATCTAGAATAGTTCATTTCTTTGCAACAAACACCTTAATTCCCTAAGAAAGAGAGACATAAAATTTACTAAAACTTACAGGACCACTTGCATAACATTGTTACAATCATTTACATTTCTCTACTTTACAATCACTTTATTTTAACTTACTCATTTATTGGAAGTCATCATGTTATTGTATATGTGTTAAAGTAAATGAGTTGATGCTTTAGGAAAATTATTTGAAGTTGATTATTGTGGTTCCATAGCCCGAGTAGAGACAGCACGGTCATTTTGATTATTTGATTGTTTCTCTATTTCATACATTACTGGTTGATTGTTAAAGGGTTTGCTTGACATTGAAATATTTGCATCACTGCACGCTGATTGTCATTTTTGTAATTTACAACTCCCAAAAACATTCTTCAAAAAAGAACTTAGTAAGTAGGAACCACCCCTCTTGACCTTTAAGAGTTGTGGTCTAAACGAAGGAGTTTAGAACCAAGGTGACAGTGGGTTCTCAACTCATAAGTTGCCCTTACGAACACACAGCGGTTGGGAGACTTACCCGTCTCCAAGTGTGTTTTAGGCGGCAACACCCCCCTTGGTTGACTCTTGGTTCTTTATCTTACTTGATCCTAGCACTCTTATTGTGTGTGCACCTTTGACTCTTCCCTTATGGATTTTATCCGAAGTCATATTTTTTACTTTATGGTTTTATTAATAAAACATTCTTTATGGTTTTATAAATAAAATCTTTGGATCCCTTTTTGTCTTATGGTTTTACTTTACGACCATTGGACCTTTCATTTTATTTGGACCTTTGGTTAGATCTCTGATACCCTATCTTAAGGAATATCAAGTTTATAAATTAAGGTTTAATGAAAACTTTAAGACACGGATTTGATTCCTTGTCTGGTGACGGTGCGTCCTTCCAGCATGTTTCCTTCCTCTAGTGTCGGCGTGTTCTCTCCTCTTGCGAGTTGTTTCTCTACTATTTGTTTCCAGTAGGCTTTCTTGCTGAGTCGTGAGACTCTTTCTCTATTGGGTCATGGGTTTCCTTGCTAAGCCGGGAGACTCTTTCTTTGTTGGGTCGTGGGTTCCCTTGTTGGGCCATGAGAGTCTTTCTCTATGGGTCGTGGCTTCCCTTGCTAGGCCGTGAGACTCTTTCTCTGTTGGGTCGTGGGTTCCCTTGTTGGGCCATGAGAGTCTTTCTCTATGGGTTGTGGCTTCCCTTGCTAGGCCGTGAGACTCTTTCTCTGTTGGATCGTGGATTTTTTGCGTGGGTCGTGAGTCTTTGTCTTGTTGATCACCGACTGTAGTTTCCTCCTCTAGCTGGGTCGTGATTGTTAGGTCGCGAGTCTTATTGGGTCATGACTGGTTCTCTCAGCCTAGGCCATGAGTCTTGTTCAGTCGTGACTGGTTCTCTCTGCCTGGGCTGTGAATCTTGTTAGGTCGTGACTGTTGGGTCGTGAGTCGTGACTGGTTCTCTCTACCTGGGCCATGAGTTTTGTTGGGTTGTGACTGATTCTCTCTGCCTAGGACATGAGTCTTGTTGGGTCGTGACTGGTTCTCTCTGCTTGGGCTATGAATCTTTTATTGTTGGTCATGGATTATTTGTTGTCCTCGTATTAGAGCCGTGACTCCAAGTTCTTCCTCCTATTAGGGTCGTGAATTGTTTAATGCCATTAGGGCTATACTCTGACTGTATAACCCTTCTCCTACTTGGCTTGGTCTATGGGTGTTTCCCTAGCGTGAACATGACTTTTTCCTTCATTTGTGGACTGTGTTTTTCCCCAGCGTGACCGTGGAGTTCTCTTTTGTGTGGAATGTGGATATCCTCCAGCATGGACTGTAGGTTTTTCCCCAGCGTGACCACAAGTTTCTCTTTTGTGTGGACTGTGGTTTTCCTCCAGTGTGGACTGTGAGTTTTTCCCAGTGTGACCACAAGTTTCTCTTTTGTGTGGACTGTGGGTTTTTCCTACGTGACCTTGAGCTTCTCTTTCAGTATGGACTGTGGGTTTCTCAGCATGACCATGTGTCTCCTACTTAGCATCACTGTGTAAAAGTATGACTGTGTGTCTTTGCACAATGTGACTGCATCCTTACTCAGCATGATTGTGTGTCCTTTGTTAGTATGACTATACTAGGTATGATTGTGCTTGTTGACTAAGAAGTTTGGGTCAGTATGCTTCTGCTTTAACCCTCATAGCCTCTCTCTCAAGGTACAAAAATTGTTTGCGTAGTTGACTTGTCCCTTCGGTGACAAGATCAAATCTAAAATATCTGAGTATAATGCTGATTAAAATATTGGTTATGATTCTTTGTTGTTGATATCTACTGTACATTATTTTATCATGTTGTCACTGTACATGGCATTTGATGAATCTCGAGGACCAACTTTAACGCAGTGACTAATCGAGCGTTAAATTGAAAGAGATGAAAATTATGTTTGTTTTATTACAGTTTAAATATATTAGAGCACTACTATTCTGAATCTGATTTTATAATTATGTTTATGCATCAGAGTTTATTACTTATGTTAAAAACTCCTCTAAGCCTAAAAATTCAACATTCTCTTGGAGTGTGTTGCCTCCTAAAACGCACTTTACCGTGGGAAAGTCTTCCAACCACTAGGTGTGTTCTCGAGGGCAACTATGAGTTTAGAACCCAATGTCAACTCAGTTCCTAACTCCTCTGTTAGACCCAACTCCTAAAAAGGTCCAGGGGGGTAGTCTTTATTTACTATGTTTCAAAGGTTGTGTTTTAGGAGTTAAAAGATGAATAAACTAATTTAAACTTTAGGGCAATCAATCATACAGAAATGCAACAAGTTCAAATGGCAAGCAAATCCTTTAACAATCAACAGTAATGTATGCAAGAGAGAAAAAATAAAATAATCAAAACGACCAGTGTTGTCTCTACTCGAGCTATGGAGTCACAATAATCAACTTCAAATAATTTTCCTAAAGCATCAACTCATTTATTTTAACAAATATACAAGAACATGATGACTTCCAATAAATGAGTAAGTTAAAATTAAGTGATTGCAAAGTAGAGAAATGTAAATGATTGTAACAATGTTATGCAAGTAGTCCTGTAAGTTTTCGCAAATTTTACGTTTCTCTTTGACTTAGGGAATTAAGGTGTTTGTTGCAAAGAAATGAACTATTCTAGATGTCTACCCCAAGAGACTATCTCCTTCGATTAGAGAGAGAATGCCGGGTGCTCAACATGGGAACACAAGGTTCCCACCTAGCTCCACGGGTCAAACTCGAAACTTGCTGGGTGCTTAACTGGAAGACACAAAATGCCACGAAGCCCCCTACGGCCTCTACCCCACTAGCTCCACGGGTCAAGCCTCTTTTTCTCCTTTCTAACGAAGATACTTATCTGGGTGCCTATTAAACTAGCCAACACAAATCTTCTCCCTTTCTTGTCACCCAGGGTCGGATCAACCGATAAGGGGAGTGAATACGGGGCGAAGAATAAGGCAAAGTTTATTTTAAACGAAATGAACTTAACAATTATTAACAATGCAAGCCAACACAATATTGCAAGGATGGCATAGCCGAATCACTTGCAAGGTGTGGGCAAATAAAAATAACAAAACAAAAAAAACACTAGCTGTCACGATTTTGCAAGGATGGCATAGCCAAATCACTTGTAAGGTGTGGGCAAAAATAAAGAAGAAAATAAAAGCAAAATAAAACTCTAACTAATCTAAAACCCACGCCAATCAACAATTGCTTATGCAAAGGTGGGCAAGCCCAACTTCTATTGCTAGCAATGGATAGCAAATAAATGAGACTTGATTTAACTGAAAATGCAAAGCAAGAAATCAGGTCAAAAGACTCTCTTGGACTTGTTACCAAGGCTGAAATTTCAATGTAAAGAAAGATAAAATGAGTCAGAAAAACCGTGTTTTTTTCCTTTCTTGAGACATCCTTGAAGCTCTTCCTTTCGGGTGGCCTTGAAACTCTTCTATGGCTGAAATTTGACAAAGTTTTGCCTTGTTCTGTCACTAACCTGCTAAAAACGAGCAAACAAAAAATGACAAAATGTGCCCAAAATCACTTTGGGGAAGTTAGTATGTTAGTGCAATATATATACAAAATTCACACAGTTGCCAAATGAATAATTTTGAAAAACCTTGAGTATATAAGAGTTAAAATCAGATTTAAAACACTCAAAAAACTAAAATTAAAATGCAGAAATTTGTATGTAAAGAAAAGTGAAAATTGGTCCTTTGTTCTTCAAGAAGTGAAGCAATGCGACATCCAACCGAGGAATCCCACTCTTCAATCCAAATAACCTACAACTTATAAGATTTTCACTAGACAACTACTAAAAGGTGAGAATCAAATAATGAGCAAAGAAATCATAAACTTCAAACTAGAAAATATATGAACTTCTTTACTACAAGAATGAAAACTCACAAAATTTATGGAATACAAATATCATAAATCTTACCAAAGCAAATTAGTTTGCTTCCTTGGCCAACCAAACTTGTGTAGCTCCTTAAGCATGGAAGCAAATCATCAATGGGAACAATGGACACAAGATTCCTCCAAAGATTTTTATTACCAAAGCCAAATGGTTGAAAATTACAATGGCCCAAGCAAGAGCAAGGGTAAGAGAGCAAGAGAAAGAATGAGAGCATGAGCAAGAGAGTGGGTGTGAATGTGTTTTTGTAACCTACATGGGGAGGGAAGCCTCCATAAATAGGAAAAATGAAAAAGAGAGGCCCTTGCATGCTAGACAAGTGTCACAAGGGAGAGAGGGGGGCCCAAGAGAGGGGGGGCGAATTTGTTCGAGGGCAAAACCAAGGTTTGAGATCTCAAATACGGGGAGAGAAACCCCCAATTTAATGCTTCCAACCTTATTGTTATGTCAAATGGGGAGGAAACTGCCATAATGGGGCCCTTTCCATTGACTTTAGCTCACCCAACCAATCAAAGAGAGAAGGGGGCATCCCCTTAGATTCGACAACTCAAAACTTGTTACATGCTTGCTTGGGGGTCCCCTTTGGGTCTTAAAATTGTCCTAGGAGCATAATATAAACGTTAGAACATTTACTTGGCCACCCCAAGTGACTATAGTCACTTTTCCAAAATTTGGCTCTCTAATTAAATGCCCAATTTCCTGATTTCCATGACTAACTTGGGAAAAAGTGACCAAAACCATAGTAATACTTGTCTGAATGACTTCAAACTTGGCCCAAGGGTGTAGGGGGTCTCATGCCATTTGTCTTGAGTACCCATACCCCTATACAACATTAAAAAGGACCAAGTAACCCTCTTTTACATTACAACAAATTGTCCTGAGTGACAATTTTTAATGACCATGGTAATATAGAACATTCCTAGGCCCCAATCACCCCATGGACTCGATCACTAGAATACCTTTCACCACTTTGGAGGTAATTTTGAGTGAAAAACTCAAATAATTAAAATCTCTAAAAAGAAACTTTAATTATCCAAGTGAAAAAACACTCGATGAAAGGACTTCCCTAATGACTAAGTCTTAGGCAATTAAGTTACAAAAAACTAGGACTTCATGCCGACATATCCTTACAAAATCCCCCGCAAGGGTGCGGAAATTTCATAGAGAGAAGAAGAGAAGAAGAGCCGCCTCGCTTGATATAATCATTAAGTACTTCATTCTTATCTTCAAGGCACATCCAACATGTGCATGGTACATCGTTGTCCACCTAGTTGGTTTTGGTGGTCAACAGAGTGTCTCCCCATCCTTTGACTTGGCATTTATCAATATTATATTTGTAGGTAGTAGTGAAGATCACATTGAAAAGAGTTTTGCACAAGGAGAAATGTGTCACACCACTCATCGTTATTTCACTATTTTATTTGTCTAAAAGGGCGTTTCTTTTGGAGAGCCCCATTGATTTTTTATCTTAGTATTTTCGGTAAAGAAAAGCACAAATATAGCTATATTTTATTGTTATCTGTTGGAAAAGAAAGTGAATCTATAGCCCACTTAATACTATTTTATTGTAAGGGAGATTGAGCTTCAAACTATACAAGGATTTGCTCTCTCCATTTTGATTATGGTTGGATAGCAAGATTTCCCCCCTTCAGCTTAGTTGAATAGCTTGAAGGCAATGAAAGTAAGGATTCTCTTTTCTTGCATAAGTGTTTGGAATCAATATTATTAAAGACCAATGTTGGAATTTATTCCATCAAATGTGTTGTGAAGGGCCATAATACGGGTAACATTGTTCCTTGTGTGGAAGAAGTTTAATTGTGGTTCATCCCCCTTTTGAAATCTTTGTGTTTATTCTTGAAAATGGCAATGTGTATCTATTCTCTGAATTAAGAGTTGGACGCCAATCACATTGCCTATCGGTAAAAATAAATACACCATGCATGTCTGGAATTTCCCTTTAAGTTGGGTTTTCACAAGGATTTGTTGTATTAGTGGACAACAAGATCAGTTTGTTGTGGGTTGTTAATTCCAACTGCATGCACTTTTCATCTCAATCAAAAGATGCTCATTATTGTTGCCTTCCTAGTTTGTATTTGACTTTACTTGCTCAATGGATTAACACTGGTCTTGGCCCACCTGTCACCTTATTTATTTAAAACCAAATTACGATTTTTCTTTAGTAAAGTTAACTCTTCATTTCACCTTGAGATTCCATTGCATAACATTAGCAATCCTCTTCTAGAGATACCTTGTTAGTTTTTGTAGCTTGGACAAGTAATTTTGCAAAGGCAAGGTGTCGGGCATGCAGGAGTCATCCAAACGACCTCTCTAGAAACTTGCTTGAGAGGACAAGTGACTTTTAAGTTACAATGGCTAAAAGGTGACTTACGTTGTGTCAACGAAACATTAAGTCGTAGTTGTAGATCTCAAGTGATCTAAAATCACTTAGGAGATCTATAGGGCCCATGGTATTTGGTAGCCCATGGTATTGTAGTTATTGTAATGATATAAAAGGAAACCTAAGGAGAGGAGGTGACACACATTAGTCACACAAAACGAGTGAGTGAGATCTCATTGAGTGGTGGAGAAGGACTTCCATCCAAGTGTGGAGGTGCTAGGCCAGGGTCAGAAGAAAGGAGCAAGGGGCATCCAACAGTTAGCAACCAGCAAGATTGAAGGACCGATTTTGAGGCGTAAAGGCTAGCATTCTATCATTGTATTCCTGAATGGGCTATAATCCCAAAATGGGAGCCTAGGATTTTTTTCGCTAATTAAAATCATTGTTTGATGGTTTTTCCCCAATAGGGGTTTTACAAGGTAAATCTGATGGTCAAATGCATGTGATTTCCTATGTTTTTCTAATGCATAATTAGTTAGGATCTCAATGTGTTTTAAGTTAGTAATTGCGAATTATTTGGGACTGTTAACCGGATCTAGGATCAAGTAAAAACTAACATGGTATCTGAGCGCAGGGTTTCGGTATGAGCAAGAAGTTTGTCTGATGAGGTTTACAAAGAGAAATTAATAAATAAATAAATAAAAGGAGAAATGTACAGCAAACATTGTATAGCCGCCATCCTCGAGAGTTCTTCAATAGACAGGCTCGGGTAGTCATGGGCCAACATCAAAGGAGTTGGGCATGTAACAGATCATGACCAAAAGTAGCATTGGGGCGACCAACAAGTGGATAGCGATGGTAGGCTCGTGTGCAATAGGACGCGCAGAGGTGGTTGCATTGTGTGTCATGTGTGAATCGATGCAGTGCACGGAGCAATCGTGGATTATTGGGCACGGACGGCTGGAGGATGTGACGATGGAGGTATGAGCTAGCAGTCGACAGAGCTGAGCCAGGTCGTACCAAGTAGAAAGCTACAGGAGGTAGCTCAAGCGGAGGACACGGCTACAGCAGGAACAAACGGGAGCTACTACAACAGGTGAAGCCAGTAGCAGAGGAGGTAGAACCGTAGGGCTACATAAGGAAGCAAGCACGGCCGCAAATCCAGCCAGTTGCGAGCAGAAGGGACCATAGGGAGATCCAAGCATGTGAGTAGGGGGAGTGAAGCTCGTTGCTATAGCAGGCCGCCAACAAAGTTGGCGATTGTCAACAGCAAGAGGACGCAACAAAGGTGTGGCCGAGAGAAGAAAGGGGCAAATGTGAGCAGCAAGAAGTCACGAAAGGAGCTAGAACCAATGGAAGAAGTGACGACAGGGCTGGGAGACAACAGTCACCAAGTGATCAGGTTGCTGCTGGAGGAAAAAGGCAGTTGACAATCGCTAATAGTAGATCCAACCATCGAGCAAAGTCAGCCATTGAGTAGGCCTAAGAGACTGCGAGACACCCAGATCAACTGCGGGTAGACCCATAAAAGTTGAGTAGCCAAGAACAAACCTTGGCAGAGACAAAAGGTCTTGGACAACCCAATAGATGACCGAGCAGCACCGAAAATTTTCGGGCAGCAAGCAAAAAGCTCAAGCAACATAGTAAAAGGTTTGGGCAACAGAAAAGGAGTCCGAGCAACAGCAGAAAGCTGCAGGAAGCCTTGAACAGTAGTAGGTTGTAGATATGGGCAGCGGGTAGCATGTCCAAGCAAAGCCTTCGGCAGTGAATCCAGATAGCAGAAAACAAATGTGTTGGGTGGCGTGTTGAACAATAGCAGAAGGTTGGGAAAACAACAAGATGAACTCAAGCAGATGAAAGACTTTCACATAGAGATCTGATCCACAAGAGAGCACATAGGAGCAAAAGAATTTTTGCTCATTTGCCTAAAGTCATCCACTTAGGAGCAACAAAGGACATTTGGTCAAGTGGTAGATCTGAGAAGGACTATGACTCAAAGATCTTGGATGGGTGTAGAAGGGATTTCATCTAGAGATCAAGGGATGGTAGGAGGACTCTTTGCATAAAGAGATTAGTCCAAAGAAGAGAGAAGTCAACAGGGCAACACTAGACCGATCTGGTAAACAAGGGAAGATCTAATCCGCAAGAGCGACAAGATTGGCAGTGTTTCTTTTCTCAATGGACAGTGGTACATCTAGCCATATGTAGAGGGTGAGGGTTGTGTTCCTTAATGTTTTAGAGACAAGACTCAGACTGTTATGTGGCTTGTGGTGTCGACACCATACATGTAGTAAGGGGGGTTGGAATTGTGATATTCTAGCTAGAGTCAATAGGATCTTTGGAGGCGGCAAGAGTAATGTTGAAGATGAACTTTCTCTCAGTCTCAGCTTTGGAGGACAAGGGGTATGGGATTGTGTTCATGGATAGTAAATAGTCATATGGTCAGAGGGAGCTACCTAGTATGCAGCAATGATGATTGGTGTTATAGAAGGTAAGTTATACAAATTGTTGGGTCAACCTGTATGTGGGTCCAAGGGGATCTTGGATCATGGATCAATGTCAATGACAAAGGTCAAGGAGAAGAAGACTTAGAATGGTGAGCAGAGTTCACAAACTTCCAGTATGGGCAATAAACCTTCAGAGGGGAAGTGGGAGTTGACCCCTTCCAGTTCTTCCAGTACTATCTGGACTAGTTGGTATGAGCTGACATTTATGGATGATCAAGAGCCTGTGGAGATTCCTATGGGCCCATGGAGATTCCTATGGGCATGGTTAGGAGAAACAGATCTTCAGAGCAGATTCCAAAGCAGGTGGCAGGTAAGTTTTCTAGTTCAAAGGGAGTAGCTACAACAACGGATGATGTGGTGGTATTTGAGTACCTTCCTTGCATAGGGCAGGTGTCAGGAAGGTAGCAGTCGTCCAAAAGACCTCTCTAGGAGCTTGCTAGAGAGGGTAAGTGACTTTTATCTTATAATGGTTAAAAGGTGACTTAAGTTGTGTTAATGAAAGACTAAGTCGTAGCCGTAGATCTCAAATGATCTAAAATCCAGTGTTCCACAGGGACGCGTCCCCTAGGGTGGGGAGCGCACCCCCTCGCTCCCCCACGCTTCCAGGACAGGGAAACTCCTGGGGAGACGTTTCCCCACGTCCCCATTTTTGGGGAAACTCGGGGAAACGCGTTTTCCCACGTTTCCCCAAGTGCAAAACACGTTTCCCCCTAGAGGAGGCGTCTAGGCGTCCCCCCATCCCCCCACCTCCCCCCAATTTTCATCTTTCACAATAAAAATAAATGCAAATTAAAATATTAAAAAAGTGTTTAAAAATTAAAACATAATTAAACAAAAATTAAATTAAATCCTAGACTAACCTAAGAGTGTAAGACCTTCCTAAACGCTATCCTCTCACAATTTCATTTCATAATCATATTGCAACTAAACTTGGAGCACTCGTTACTGTTTTAAGTTCTAACTTCTCTGTGTTCATTGTTCGGTATCTATTTAACTATTTTAGACTTCAGCATTTGTTGCATTATCTTTTACAAATTTGAAATTTGAATTTAGATATACACTGCATAATGATAATTATGATATGTAATTTTTAGTTTTTACATGGGTAGAGTAACATAGTTCAATATCATTTACAAATTTGAAATTTGATATGCTAATAACTACTAGATGTACACCCCATAATGATGAATTTAGTTTTTAGTTTTACTTTACATGGTAATAGTTACTGTTGGGATTTATCATTTTTATATTTTAAATTTTTTTTATGACTTCAACGTCCCTTCGTTTCCCCGAAATTTCCCTAAAATTTGGGGTAGCTTCCACATGTCCCCCTTGTGCGTTTCCCTGCTCCCACGCTCCCCCGCCCCGGAAACTCCGTGGAACATTGCTAAAATCACTTAAGAGATCGAGAGAGCCCATGGTAGTTTAGTCATTGTAATGATATAAAAGGAAGACTAAGGAGAGGAGGTGACACACATCAGTCACATGGAATGAGTGAATGAGATCTCATTGAGTGCGTGGAGAAGGACTTCCATCCAAGTGTGGAGATGGCGGGGCATGGTCAAAGGAAAGGAGCAAGAAGCAGCTGAGGGTTAACAACTGGCAAGATCAAACGACTAATCTTGAGGTGTGAAGGCTAGCATTCTGTCATTCTACTCCTCGGTGGGCCATTATCCCAAGACAAGAACCCAAGCTTTTTATAGTCGATAAAAATAATTATTTGTTGATTTTTCTCCAGTTGGGGTTTTCTAGGGTAAATCTGAGTGTTAAATGCATGTGATTTCTTATGTTTTGTTGTTGCATAATTAGTTAGTATCTCAATGTGTTTTCAGCTAATAATTGCAAATTATTCGGGATTGTTAGCCGAATTTGGGATCAAGTAAAAACTAACATACCCCTTCTTCGGTCAAAGGAGAGTTAACCTAAAGTGAGAGGAAGGGTTGTAGTGGTGACGATGGGCAACCTTCCTAAGTTCCTCTAACGTTGCACTTGTGTTTTAAGATTTTACCACTTGAAGTGCAAGGTTGGGAGGTAACAGATCCTTAAGGCACATGAATCATTTTTTCCTTGCTAAAGGCATTACACAATTAACCCTCCCAATGGTGTTTATAAGGGATTTGTTATAGGTATCTTCAAGAATCCTTCCAAAAGGACAACACAAGACAAGCCTCTGACCCCTTGAGTTAATACAAAGTAATATTTGTGGTCCCATGGCCACTTCTTCACTCTGGGGAGCCAAGTATTTCCTCACCTTTATTGATGATCTCCTTTGTTTCTTCAAGGCCATTAATAACATTATCTTATCTTATATTATATTATGGGTATACACCATTAAATCTAAGGATGAGGTGTCTACCAAATTCTTGGAGTTCAAAACCTTGTTGAAGCTCAATGTAAGCAGAAGAACAAGTGTCTCTGGTCTAATGGGGGAGAGAATACAATAATTCCTTCCGTCAGTTTCTTCACTCTCATGGCATCTCTTTGTAGAAGATTGTTCATTATACTCCTCAATAGAATGATGTGGCTCAGAAAAGGATAGGGCCATCATGGAAATGGCCTTAATGTATGCTTCACTCATACAACATGAATCTTTCTTTATGGGCAAAAGCGGTTGTCTATGAAGCATTTATCATCAACTACACACCTTACTCATCTTGTCTCTAGTATAACTTCTTATGAGTACATGCATGGGAAAATCCCTCTATTTCACACTTCAGGATTTTTGGATCAGGTGCATAGGTCCAGTTACCTCATGGAAGGCACGCTATATCACTTGTCCAGTATACTCCTTGCCAAACTACGGTTGGATACAATGAGTCTTTTCAGGGGGGGTATCATCTTTATGACCCTATCACTCACCATGTGATCAAGCATCATGACGCTATATTGATGAGCCTATTCTTGATGGTCCATTGGGATCTCTTGCATCACTTCTTTCCAACGATGACTATCAACGTGTCTCAACAAAACATGCCTCTTCTTCAATAAAGTTATTTGTTGATGATTGTTAGCTTGTTGTAGTGGATCTTACAACATCTTCATTGCTTATTGGTGCACCCATGGTTACATTTTTGAGCTATTCTTCTAGACAATCATCAGGGACTTATAGGCCTATTTGTTCAATCTGCTCCTCTCTTAATTCAAAGGTCTCTTATAGACAAGGATATGCATCCTATTAATGAGCCTTCTTTTAATAATCAGTCCAATAATGAGCCCTCTTCCTATGAGTAGCCCAATAATGAACCTTGTTTCCATGAGCAGTCCAGTGATGAACTCTCTCCATATGTGTGCAACATAGTGATGATCCCTCTATTGATGATGATCCCTCTCCTTTTAGTGATATCTAGTTCAATGATGACAACTTTTGCTGAAAGTTGTCAATGTTGGATGATGATCCCACTCAATGTTGATATGGCTTCCGATGACCCTCGCTCAATGTTGCCACTCCTACCAAGTGGGGTATGGCTTTTGCTGACCCTAGCTCAATGTTGTGGGGGGCGGTATGGTGGTCTTTTGTAATAATATACGGATGTAATGCCATCCCTATGGCCTCCTATTCAACTTTAGAGGGGTGTGGAGATATCTTGGCTAATCTTCACTTGTAGTCACATGCCAACCCACTATGTGGGTAGTTAATGACCTTTATGATCCGACTTGTAGGTAATTATGGGATGTTAACCCATTATTACACTTTATTGTGTTTATACATTTTAGGGTAAGATTGGCCTATTCTCCTCCTTGGGGCTAGTGCCTCAACCATAGTGAAATGGTATAAATACACCATCTCATTCAAGTGTGTATATATTCATTTTTCTTCCTAAGGGCACTTATACTAATTTTCTCTACTTGTGTTGTGCACTCTCTTAAAGTCTCGTGGGTTCAACACTAAGGCATTGCTATATTCCATCTTGTTTATCTTATTGGATTAGGTATTGTTAGAGAATTCATTGTACATCCTCTACCCCATGATTTCTAATATTGGGCAAGAAGGAATCAACCTAGCCTCTCAATTTATCTATGAAACTGTCCAAGATAATCATTGATCTGCAACAGTGCTACAATTCAACAAGCAGACCTTCCCAACAAAAGAGATTTGGAAGCTAGTTACAACTAATGCTTTCCAAATAGATGTTACATATCTAAAGCAATCTAGTGCCGAGTTTAGGGAAGATATGCATCTAAGGATAGAGGGTGGTCTGAAGGAGAAGAAGACGCATTTTGTTTGTATAATACAAACAAATCACGCCAGGGGATATTTTGCAGATTTCAGCTAGTGCACCATGTGTGGTCCAATATACTATCATTATCTAGAAAGAATGTGCATAAAAATGCAATCTTTAGGTCTTGGAGAGGTTGTTCAATAAAGTGCCCACCCTATTAATCAATGTTCCAAGGGGGCGCATCCCGCAGGGTCAGGGGTGTGTCCCCCTTTCTCCAAAACTCCATGAAACACATGGAAAAACATCCCACCAACATGCAGGATGCATTTCACAGAAAAGGGGGATGTCTGTGTGCCCCCTTTCAAAAAGTGAAAATCCCAGACAACCCTCCTGATTTTCGAAATTTTTTTCCATAAAAATTAAAAAAACCTAAAAAACTCAAAAGATACCAAACCTTACTTACCTAAGTCAAGCCTAACGTTTTTGTTTTCACTTCATATACTATCACTGATGACCTTAGACAGAGTCTTTGACTCGTCACTCTTTACTATTTTTAGTAATTTTAAATTTTACTATTTAGTATTTCTAATTTCAGACTTCAGTACATGTTGAGTCATATAATATATTTGTAGGTGTAGTTCTGAACAAGCTTGAAAAAATCGCCGAGAAATCGGCCAAAATCGGAAAAATCGCGATTTAAAAAAAAAAAATGGAAGCGCGATTTTTACTTAAAAAGCGCGATTTTTTCCTAAAAAGCGCGAGTCGACCTAAAAAAGCGCCCAGGCAGGCAACCCGCGGCTTAGAAAAGGGAAAACTTGGTTTTTTTTTTCTCATTTGGCAAATGAGCTTGTTGGAAGTGGAGGAGAAGGGCTTGAGGAGACCACCAACACCTTTGGAGGCTTTCAAACACCATTTAGCATCTCAACCAAAGATTTTTGTGGAGCAAGTGTTGAAGGTATCTGCATTTTCTCAATTGTTTTTCTATCTTTTGCCATGGACTGTTTGAAAGATTTTTTGCATATTTGTTTTACTATTTTGTTGCCTATTTCTTGTCTATTTCTTTGCTATTTGTTTTTACTATTTTGCCATTGATTTCCATGCCCCAAAAAATGAAAAACAGTCCCAATGTAAATGGGGGTTTTAAAAAATTAAAATGGAAAATAGCATGCTTGTTTTTTTACTTCTTAGCCACCCTCTTCTTCTTATCTTTCATGGCTTAAAATCTAAATTTAGAGGTATGATTTTTGAAGCTAGAATGTTGCTATTATTTTCCAATGGAGTTTAATGTAATTTTTTTTTTTTGTGCCCTAGGGTTGCATTTGAGTTGAAGGCTTGAAGCATTCCAAATTTCCAATTGCAAAAATGCCAAAGACATTGGACCCATTTTGGCAGTATGGTGAGCCCGAGGATGGCAACAATAGGCAGAATTTGAGTTGCAAATTATGTGGGCGTCACATGACGGGAGGGGTTAATAGGTTGAAATACCACTTAGCCAAACTACCTGGCCATGATGTTAGCCTTTGTACTGCAGTGACCCCAGAAATCATGAGAGCTGCCCATGATGCCATCCATGAAAAAATGAGAAAGAAGGATGAGATCGCTGCAAACAAAGCTGAGCTTGCAGCTTTTGGCCAAGCAAGAAGTGTAGGTGCATCTATATCTACCACTATCGATGAGGGTAGTGGGAGGGGCTCCACAGCTTCACCTCATGGGAGGGGGCGGCACACATCCCATTATGTTGGACCAGGCTCACAACCTTCTATCAAGTCAGTTGTAAAGAAATCAGAAAAGCTAGAAGCAAACAGGGTAATGGGAAGGTGTCTTTACTGGAGTCACATACCTCTTAGCATTGTTAAAAACAATCCATTTTGGCAGCTGATGTGTGATGCCATTGCAGTAGTTGGGCCAGGTTATAAAAGTGCCACCTTTGAGGAGTTGCGGGGCCCAATCCTTCAAGCAGAAAAGATGGACATCGGTGCTAGGTTGGCAGAGTTCAAGCAGTCATGGGAGAGCACTGGATGCACAGTCATGTCAGATGCGTGGACAAACGGTAAGGGTAGAAGCCTTATCAACTTCTTGGTACATTGTCCTAGAGGTACCATGTTTGTGAAATCAGTTGATGCATCGGCACATGTAAAAGATGCGGCACTTTTATGCGAGTTGATGGATGGGTTCATCCAGGATATTGGGGCGCACAATCTTGTGCAAGTTATTTCAGATAATGCAGCTAATTATGTGGCTGCTGGCAGGATGCTTATGGATAGGTATCCCTCTTTGTTTTGGACTCCATGTGCTGCTCATTGCATTGATTTGATGTTGGAGGATATAGGAAAAATTCCCTTTATCAAAGTGGTGATTGATCAAGCTAGGGCCATCCCTAAGTTCATTTACAACCATGGTTTTGTTCTTAGTCTCATGAGGAGGCACACCAAAAACAAGGAGTTGAAGCGTCCTGCAATCACGCGTTTTGCCACCACATTTATTACTCTTCAGTCCTTGCTTCAATGTCAGTTTGAGTTGAAGCAAATGTTTGTTTGTGATGAGTGGTGTGATTGTGCTTACAGCAGGAGAGAGGATGGGAAAACCATTGCCAAGCTGGTGTACACTGATGCCTTCTGGGAAGGAATGGAGGAAGTGTGCTCGGTTAGTGAACCTTTAGTGAGGGTTCTGCGACTTGTTGATGGTGATAAGCCCGCAATGGGCTATTTATATGAGGCCATGGATAGGGCCAAAGAGACCATTCGAAATTTCTATGTGGGAAAGGGTACCCCAGGGCATGACAGGCACATGTTGTTATGGGAGTTGATTGATACTCGATGCACTGGGATGCTTCATCGACCCATTCATGCAGCAGGACTCTTCCTAAACCCCGCATTTGCCTACAAATGCAATTTTGATTTTGATGGTGAGGTTTTGGAGGGGCTTTTCACTTGTATTCAGAGGATGATACCTGATTATGACACTCGCAATGCACTCAATCGCAAGATAGAGGTGTATCGGGAAGGTACTGGAGTATTTGGCTTTGCTGATGCTATTCGTGACAAGA
>LPNX010310620.1:449509-468801 GCA_001517045.1 Pseudotsuga menziesii | reverse complement strand
TGCTTTCTTCATATTTATGTTCCAATATGTTTTTCTGATGTTATTATTGCTTTATATGTTTAAAATTCTAAAAAAATGCATGTATTTTCTATTTTTCAATGTTTGCCGACTTTTGCCGATTTCTCCCGATTTTTTCGCCGATGTTAGCGAGAAGTTGTAATCAAGACCCTCGCCGATTTTTTGCCGAGGCCGAGTTTTTCAACATTGGTTCTGAATAATAGATATACAATCTCAAACATGTAGGTGTTTGTGATTTAGATTAATCTATTGTTGAGTTATAAATTTCACTTTGAAAAGATGTACATGTGTCATAAATTTATAATTTAATATTTATCAATGTGAAATTCAAATACTCAAATATAACAAATCATAAAGTAATCGATGATCGTTTTTACATTGCACAATGACAAATTTAATATTTAGTATTTAAATGGTGATGAGAGGAGGAATTGTTATGTTAATATGTTGGGATTTATATGTTTTTAATAATTTTAGAGACGAGCCCCCCCATGTTAGTGACTTTGGTGTTCCCTGTCCCCATGAATTTTTCTAAAATTTTCAGGTGGTCTCCACACGTCCCCAGTGCGTGTTACCCAGCTCCTGTGCACCCACGTCCCAGAAAGTTGGTAGAACACTTCTATTAATAGGCCACAGACTAGACAGCTCCAAACATTGCGATGAATGCACGTTGCAAATAAATTTTGAAGCAAGGGAGGAAGATAACCTCACAAAATAAAATGCCATAACAACATCAAAGTCTCCATGCTGAAACCACAAGTCAAGGTTTTGCTCCTTACATAACAGCGCTCTCAAACCATGTTGACATTTTGCATCAATAAACACTTCACATTAACACTTCACAGACTTAGTTGATGAACCCATTCAAAGAACACAACAAAATTAAAAAGAAATGACATGTATAAGTGCCTGTAAGCTTAACAAACTAAATGTTAGAGCAAACGGCTCATAAGGTGATGTTTTACAAATGAGGTTTGAGTTGTGTATTTACACACATCTCAAACGGGGCATCCTCCCAAGAGGGGTTATGGGCCCACATATGTAGATAACACTCCAGAAGAAGGATATTGGCCCTTTTATCACTCAAAATTGTCCAGTTAAAAGTAACTAAGGAAGGTGCCAATATCACCTTGCACTGTCCCTCTGCACTTCTAGTTAGTGTCTGCTTACTTGAAGGGGAAATCCCTATAAAATTTGGCGATAAAATATAAACCTGGGAGACAACATACCTTTCCAAACTGAGAGAATACTTGCTTTTATATAAAATCAGACCAGAAATCTGTTTGAAATAAATCCGGTCAACAAGTTATTATGCAAATTTACAACTAAATAATTGATTCTGCCTCGGTAACCATGTAACTCTGCTGTAAAATCACTTGAAATATGCTCTTAAAAAGTTTGGATCAATGTAAAATAATAAAAAACAGCAAGTTTAAAGTCTGGAAATTAATATCCATGACCATAGTGCCTTGAACTCCTTTGGTGATGGAGTAGAAAATTGATTAAGAGGGAGTAACTCCCAATGTCAATCAACTCATAAAATTCAAGAAATTAAATGCATCAAACCAATGAGAATTAGCTACCAAACAAGAAGGTACCTTTATTTCAAAGTTATAACTACAAACTATATTGGCTTCAACTTCAAACCACTCCAGGGGACATCAAACCACTTCCAAAGCACCTAGTCTCACCAAGTCCAAGGATGGAATCATATGAACAGGATCAGACTGACCTCTAAATTTCTAACTCTCACGGAAAGATATGCTCTCTAATACTCATTAAAACCAAAAAAATGGGATGAGAAGACAAGAAAACTAACGCAAAAAAATAGATCTATAAGCCTCACTGTCCCTCCAACTCTTATAGACTAAGATTGGGGCTGTACAAAGAATATCTTCATGAATAGGATAGATAATAATAGTGGAAGGTCTAATAAAGAATTCCTCAGTAGGGTGCAGGAGAGAGAGAAGATAGCTGCCCATAAATAAGTAAAACCCTGCTAGGAATAGATCTCTGATGATGATAGCACGAGGCCTGCCTAAAAATAGATGATCTGTGAAGGAATCTCCCACAATAAATCCTCTATCAAAAATAGCTCCTAGTAAAGATAGCACACTAGTTTCCCAAAATAGCACCCAGAACACACCACAATGCATGAGTAATAAGTCAAACTTCTCAAAAGGAGGAGCGCTTATCTAGGTCAAATATAGCATGGATGAGACCAAAAATAACGCATAAGAATCCTTCTCATGAATTGCACCGTAGGTGGCCGTAGTTAGATGATTCTAACTTTGGAAAACTATAAAATATAAAAATAACAATTAAATGAATGAGAAATCAACTCCAAGGATAGCACATCCAACAACAGCAAATCAATCTCTATGAAGGGCACAATCTCCTAGACAGGAATAGCATGGAAGAGGCCCTTGAGAGGGAAAAGGAACCTTCCTCTAGAAGCGTGCTTTAGCTCCAAGGACAAAATGTTTCCTAGATAACAAATTTCCAAAAATAGTAGTCAATCCTAAGCTGAATACAAAAGTGTAAGTAGGGTACAAAATAGGTCATACTCAAGTAGGGCACATGCCTAGGCTACAAATAGAAATGATGAATCCCATCAAGAAGCTTGAAAAGACTTCCTCATAAAATGCACAAAATCTCTAGGTTAATCTAGTCAACAATGGAAGCTATTAGGGTATTAGGCTCTGATACCATGTTCAAAGAAATAGGGTATTCCACACAGGTTGAAGACCTTAAGTAACTGCTCACCCAAACAGATCAAATATCGACACACCAATGTATTACGTAGTTAAAACACTTAAAATTGGAAACACTGTGTTACCTCCTGGGTTGCACTCAATTGGACTTTTAAGTGAGCTGCCAAAGATGAACAATTACTTGTTCAATTTTCAAGTTCAGAAGTCCTTGCAGGCCTTCCTAGGCCCCTTTTGTTATTTTTTTTAACATGTTCATACCCCATGGGGAATTGTAATAAAATGAGTTAACATGATGCCTTTATGTAAAAGGTTTGGTTTCCTAGGACTTATTCATTAATGCATTGTTCCAAGGTGTTTTTTCTTGTTAATTATTTATTGTTTTTAAGCGATAAATAATTTTCGAGTTTTTCACCCAAACCTTCAAAGCTAGAATAATTGTCTTAATAATTAAGCCTTAGGAGGTTATTAAAACCTATATCTCGATGTATATTACCATGCTAAGCATTATTTTGAGTCAATATATACATGTCCTAACTTCCCCATAGGTTTTTTTAATTTCCAAAAAAAAAAAATTCTCGTTTTTACAGGCTTATTTTTAATAAGTTTATTGTAAAAGTGTAAAAAGACATAAAAGTGTGGCTAGGAGGTTGTTTTTGACATGGGGGTGCTCATTTTCTAACTCAGAGCACCCACTTAATCCGTAGACCCGCTTTCCTAGTTTTCGAGTAATTATTTAACTCCAAAATTAATAATTACTCGAAAAACCCAAAAAAGACCAAAAAATGAAATATTTAAAAAATTTGGCAATTAAAAAAATAAAAGATTGCCAAAAATGAATTTTATGACTTGGTCAGTACCCGAGCAAGGGGGACAAGTTAGATGTTGTCGTTTCGGTAAATCTCACGAGTTGTAAGTTTCCTCTCCAAGAGCGGGGCACAAATCTCTAAGTGGGGACGCTAGCTTGGATGGAAAAGCTTAGTGATTGGAAAAAGAGCCATGTTTTAGCAAGTGGCATATCCATCAGTGGATGTTGCCATAGATTGCACCCTTTTCCAACTCAACTCCACCTCATGGCCACCTCTCCAACCCTAGCGCATCCTTGAGGAGATTGTTCCCCCTTCTCTTGCTCTGGTTTTCTATATAAGCAGGCATTCATTCCTCATTTTGGACGGATGATTTGGGCATTGAACCTCTGCTCCCGTATTTGTAATTTGTTATCATTGTGGAATAAAGTGAAGGCTTTGGAGGCATACCTATGTACGGTATCAATGTGTGGATGATCTATTCTCTTATGTGAGGTATACTTGTTTCAATTTCATGCTTTGTTCGTATATTGTTATAACCATGTTTGGTAGGATAAATGTTAAAAAACTAATCAAGTTTGTTTACTTGCTTAGTTCTTTGTCTTCTTATATACAAAGATCAAGAAATTATATGTTTTACTTGTTTGTATGCATATTTTTCTAATCTTTGGTGCAAGTGATATAGGTTATTAACAAAATCTTTCAAGGTTTAGTTCAAGTTGTGCAAGTAGCTCCTTCAAAGAGGTGGTGGATCTTGTTTGACTCTCCCACATCTTTGTGTCATTAATGCAAGATCTATATCCCTCTTCCTTCCATTGGAAAACTCCATTGTCCAAGCTTCCAAGCTTTGGGGGGACTCTTTCTCTCTTCTTTCCATCACATAAAAATTTTAAATTTTCAGTTACTAGTTCTTATTGCATATTTAAATCTCATTAATATATTGGAGAATAACTTATCAATCTTATTTATATATGCACATTGAAAGTTCAGATCTGATTTTTTAAAAGTAATATTTTGATAGATCTAGACTTGCTCAAGTACTTTGTTAAAAAATTGCAAAATTTATCTTTTCGAAATACTATATTTTTTATGCTAAAATTTTATACCTTTATTTGATTGATTCACTGTTTTTAGCATAACATTACTTGTTGTTTTGCAGCAGAAGGCGATAAAAGAGAGAGGCACTCTGACCAAATTTCAAAGAAACAAGCCATCTGAAAACCCATCTTTCCACAATTCTCTCTTTGGCCATTTTTCTAAGGTTCTATATTGTAAAACTTGTGTTTCGTATTCTACAAAGGAGCACAAGTAATTTCTATTTCTAAATCATTGTAAAAAAGAGAAGCAAGTGGGCATCCAAGTGCCCACACCCCATCTCCCCAGGGGGGATTCACACTTTTTTTTTACTTTTTTTCAGTTTTTTTCAATTTTATCAATTTCTTTCAAGTTTCTTAAGTAAAATTAACCAATCTGACTGTGCTCTCGGTAACGAGAGTATCAGCACTGTGATTTAAAAAATCACATTTAGTTCTTAAAAACATAAAATTTACAAGGCTTCATTCCCTGTATGCTCTTATGACCACTACATGCTTTTGGCTGAATAGGTGGAACAATTAGAAAGGAATTGAAGTGACTAGTAATTAGTTGACCACTTCATTTAATCCCTACAAGTGAAAATACGACACTTCTTTCGATCTTACCAGGTTGTGGGGAAATTCTGCAAGTGAAGCGAGAACCACTAGAAAGTGACCGTGGGGCACAGTTAGGCTACACCCTCGTTTGGTGTAATGTTGAACACAACCCCACGACTCCATCTAGCCCACATGTCACTGTGAGAGCCACTCCTTGCTAAATACGGACATATTCCTCATACCCCCCGAGTATATCTAGAATACCTTTTCCCCTTAATAATAAGATCATTACCACATTCTTAATAAAATTTACTAAGAACTTATCCACTCCCTAACTACTCATTTAATAATTATAAATTGGCCAACCGAGACAACTACAATACTTCTCAAGACTTCATTAGCAACACCCTTACAAGCACTCTCCATTAACACTAGTCTATTTGGCATTTTATTTTTTGTTTGATGCTTAAGTTAACCAATGTGTTATTTGGAATGATATTTTAAATGCTAGTTATTTTAACTATTTGCAGATCATCTCAGTTTCGGTATTTATTGTTATCATCTCCTAGACTTAATGTTTTATTTTATAGATTAAACACCATAGTTTATTTTACTAGGGACCACCCCCCATGGCTTCGCTAGGAGAGAACCTAGACGGAGGAGTCAAGATCAAGTGACAACACTTGACTCTTGCTTGCCCCCAAGGTCACACCCAATGGCTTGAATATTTATGCCACGTGACCCGAGGTGCGAATTAGGCAGCAACATTTTGGCGTCGTTGCTAGGGATAAATCTTTCTATTCCTGAAATACGACTTTTGTTCTCTTTTTGTTTTTCTTTGTTTGATGATATTTTAGATTAGTTTTTAATTTTTCATATGGTGACTCCACTAACCTTTTTTCTTTTTCATGATTTACAAAAGAAAAGAAAAATATATATTTTTGTGAGAAAGTTTTAAATGCATATTTTTTCTTCTCACGTGGCGACTCCAATGAAAGGATAAAACCTTGTTATCTCATAAACTTGTGAAATTTTGTTGTGTGTAGAATCTAGATGAGCCCATGCGACATATTAAAACCTTTAAAGCTCATCATTTGACAGCTCCACCTGTTCAATACAAGGTTCAATTGTTATATCAAATGCATAGTATTAATTTCTGATATCGATGAATTAAGGGAGCAATGTGGTGCCCAGATAGCCTGACTTTTTCATCCTATCGATTTCTCAAACATCTCGGGTTTTCCTAACTTTGGTCATGATGTGGGGGATGTATATAAATGGCTTCCAGTTTTTCATGGAAATTATGGTGATTCGGCCATCTGGCATATCAAGTCTTTCCTTCAATTGTTGGCCGACTCCAATGTTCTTTATGAGGACAGTATGATCGAAATGTTTGTTGGTACTCCACATGTTGACAAAGGTTTGGAAATTTTACTGCCTTGTAACATTTTTTAAACCAAATCTTCTAAAGAAGCTTGTAATGAATATAAGGAAGACATGGATAGCCGGGAGCATGATGCCATGGATGAAAACTCCCCCACATCTGACATGGATCGGGATGATGACTATTGGATATTGATTGAAAATCCCATCTACGATATGTCCAGAGAAGGTAGTGCGTATTCAGAATCTTTTGGAGGTTTTATTGAAAATCCCGCTATGACATGTCCATATAAGGGAGTGTTCACTTGAAAATTTGGGAAGGTCTCGATATGAAAGAGGATCATTCAGAGTTTTCTTATGACCATTCAGAGGCATATCATCCCAAATCTTACACAAGTATTAACAACACGGACTTTGAGAGGCAATGCATCGAAGTGTCAGATTTGATACAGTCGATAGAGGGTCATCCTGAGCCTACATTTTTGCATTCAGAGGTTCCTTATTATTTGGAGCAGCCTGGGGTTTACATAGAGAGTTATCAATCGATAAAACCATTTGATACAAGGACTTTAAGAGGCAATGCATTAAAGTGTCAAATTTGATACAGTCGATGGAGGGTCAGCCTGAGCCTACATTTTTGCATTCAGAGGTTCCTTATTATTTGGAGCAACCTGGGGTTTACACAGAGAGTTATCAGCCGATAAGCCCATTTGATGTATGTGATGGACTTATCGACCTACTTCATCATGCAGATATGTACATTAGCCCTATCAACCCTTGGATAGAAGAAGCTCGTAGAGGCACATGCCAATTTGGGAAGCAATTTGATGAAGTGTTACATGTCTATGTTTTCCCATCCAACGCGCCCATCCTGAATATCCACGCAGGTTTGCACTTTCTAATAAATATGTCCTTGCTTTGGCTAGTAACCAAAGACAAAGGACAAAATTTAAATTTTTATAAAATGTTAAGGTGGTTGCATTGGATGACTATGTTATGCTTAGAGTAGGAAAATAAGCTCCTTAAAGTGAGCATTGACTTTCTGCATTTCTTTTCTGTACTTAGGAATAATAATCTTTTTCTTTAGTTAAAGTTTTGTTTTTCCATTTACTTTCTAATAAAGCAACTTAATGGTCCGTTGGCTTTTACAAGATTTTGTGCTACTAACGTTGGCTTGTCAAGTTGAGATGAAACCAGAGATTCTGTGGTTCTCGCATGCACTCCTTGCCTAAAGACCAGATCAAGCACGCGTCCCACAATAAGAGCCAGATGTTACCACCTGAGTTGCACTTAGTTGGACTTTTAGGTGAGCTGCCAAAGATGAACAATTACTTGTTCAATTTTCAAGTTCAGAAGTCCTTGCAGGCCTTCCTAGGCCCCTTTTTTTATTCTTTTTAACATGTTCATACCCTATGGGGAATTGTAATAAAATGAGTTAGCATGATGACTTTATGTAAAAGGTTTGGTTTCCTAAGACTTAGTCATTAATGCATTATTCCAGGGTGTTTTTTCCTTGTTAATTATTTATTGTTTTTAAGCGATAAATAATTTTTGAGTTTTTTACCCAAACCTCCAAAGCTGGAATAATTGCCTTAATAATCAAGCCTTGGGAGGTTATTAAAACCTATGTGTCGATGTATATTAAAATACTAATCATTATTTTGAGTCATTATGAACATGTCCTAAGTCCCCCATACGTTTTTTTCTAAGTTGCTAGAAAACTTGAGTGCGAGTACGGGTTCGAGGGCGCCAATTTTTGAAAAAGGGTACTTGGGTACGTTGGGGGTACTGTGTGTTGTACTCTTCCATCCCTAGAGCCTTTTTGATGATGTATTTTAGTTCAAAACTTCAAAGATGTAGTGCACTTAGTGCTATTTTGGTTATTTGCACACGTACTTGCTATATATATGAGAAACTTTGCATATTTGTGTATTAACTGTTTGGATTCATAGTATGCACATGATTATATATGTTTTTCAACAAAATATGAATATTTAATGCATCTTTTGGTCAACCAATTTTTTTCATAGTTGTTTTCTTCTCTTTCTGGTTTCTTGTCCAGTTCACATTTTGGGCTTTGTCGAATCAATCATCGATCCGGTTCTAATAAAATTGTTGACGAAAGAGTGAAACATGTTCCTACCATGTTTCCCTGATTAGTGGGATGTTGATTTTCCCATTAATTTGTCTTTGCCTGAATTTTTTAACTTACTTTTCGAGAGAAAATGAAATTAAGTGATTAGTAATCACTAATTTCACTCTCAATGTGGGTACATAGGTAAAATGGGTGTTGTAATGAACAAAATGTTGATTTTTGTACCTAGGAAAGTGTTCCCCTAGGTGACTTTAGCCTTAGTCACTAAAAAGGGGAAATAAAGTGACCCTTGCATTAAATGACTTAAGCTGAGCATTTAATCTGACTTTAGAGATTATAGTCACTTTTGATAAATTTAAGTGGGTGAGTAAAATTAATTTTTATGAGAATTAAATAGGTGCATTTATTCTCATCCCTAGATCTAATCTAATCTCATCCGTTGGATTAAATGTGCTCTCACCTGCCTAGCGTTTTGGTCAAAAAGTAAGGAAAAGGCAAAAGATGAATTTATTCTTGAGATGAGAGGAAGAGAGAGCTGAAGAGAGAGGCACGAATATCAAGGCACCCATTTACTGAACAGTTTGTTGAGGGCACAACTTTCGAGGCACCTTCTAGGCATGAATTTCGAGGGAGCTTGCAGACCGTATAGTGTGAGAGTGGGCACGAGTTTCGAGGAATATTCAGGAATAGATTTCGAGAAGGGCAGGCGCATTTCCCGAGGCAACAGGCTGAGTTTTGTGGCACAATTTTCAAGGTCGTATCGCTGCATCTAATGCAGTCTGTACAGTACAGTTTTGTGACTATTTTGGCACAGAAATCGAGGGCAGCATTTAAGCAATCTAGCACAGAAACCGAGGACTGATATTTTCTGTTATTTCGGCACATTTTTCGAGAAGAAAATAGCACATAAATCAAGGTAGCAATTGCACAGAAAACGAGGCATCCTACTGGGTTGAGATAAGTTGTATTTTGGCTGTAAATGACTGTCTGAGATTTTTCCTAAAAGAAATAATAAATCTCTCTCTGAATTGTTTTCCCCTTGTGGGTTTTTCTAGGGCCATTGGCCAAAAGTTTATGAGTACTGTGTCTTGAATGGTGTGCATCATCTATTTACTTTCTGTCCATGAAAAGATTGAAGTTACAGCAGTGTTTTTAAGTCTGAAATTTATGATTATTTTCAGCCTTTTATTTTTCTGGGTTCGGTAATAAACTGAGACATTTTTTAACTTCTAAACCAGAGGTTGGAACTTGTGGAAAACTTACATGGTATCAGAGGTGAGTGGGGCAGAAAATTGATTTTTGCAGACAAAAATTACTTCCAGAGCTAAGTGGGGTAGGGAACTTTGTCCCATGGAAGGCCCGGATATTGCTTGTGTTGGAGGAGAATGAGTTGTGTGAGGAGGTAGTCAGAAATACTACAGCTAATCCCCTTGTGATTCCCGCTTCTACCGATGCGGTAGCGTTGGCTACCTTCAACAAGAAGGATATTAAGGCTAGGAGGATTATCCTAGATGTTGTTCAAGACCATGTGATTCCCCACATTTCTGGGAAAGACAGTGCACATGAGATGTGGACTGCTTTGACCAGCGTGTTTCAAAGTTCAAACAAGAATAAGAAGATGGTTTTGAGGGAGAAGCTAAAGAGTATAAAGATGGTCAAAGGAGAGGTTTGTATGGGTTATCTTACTAGGATCTCTCACGTAAGAGATGAGTTTGCAGCAGTTGGGGTGGTTGTTCCTCGTCTTGAGCTAGTGTGGACAGCCTTGAATGGGGTGACACAACCTTGGGTTGTGTTTGTGCAGGGTTAGGTGGCTAAGGAGAACTTACCTTCACGGGACAGGATATGTGATGATTTTGTTCAGGAGGAGACTCGGAGGGGTGTTTTGCAGTGCAGTGCTTCTACTAGTAGGGAGGATGAGGAGGATGTGGCCTTGACAGCGAAGGGGAAGAAGAACAACGAGAAGGGTCCCAAGAAGGGTGGGGCCAAGCAGCAAGATGGGCAGAAGAAGGATTTGAGCACTGTGAAGTGCTTTTCTTGTCAAAAGATGGGGCACTATGTTGGGCAGTGTCCGAACAAGAAGAAGAAGAAGAAGCAACAGACAACAGCTTCAGCGGAGGTTGATGACTTTGCAACGAGATTTCAGAGTGAGTTTTCTCTATGCACTGGGCATATTGATAGAGAGAGAGCATTTATTATCACCAGTGTGGATGTTGATAGAGAGAGGGAGTTTTCCTTAGTGACAGACCATTCCTACAGTGCATCTACTTCTAACACTTAGTATATAGATAGCGGAGCCTCGAGCCACATGACAGGTGATCATGAGATGTTCTTCGAGCTTTCACAGACAGAGACAGATGTGGAGGTGGTGTTGGGAGATGACTCAACAATCAAAGTTGTTGGGCATGGGACCATTACCTTTCAAAGGGAGTCCATGAGTCCCATTGTGTTGAGAGATGTATTGTATGTACCTGAGCTGAAGAAGAACCTGGTTTCAGTTTCCATGATTGAGGATCAGGGTCTTGGGGTGTCCTTCCTAGATGGACATGTGCATATGTTTCCCAAGACCGCTGGACCATCTGCTTCAGTTGCCATTGGCGTTAGATGCGGGAAACTGTACAGGCTCTTATTTCAGCCTCAGCATGCCTTGGCACATAGCAGAGGCAGTGAGCTTTGTGAGCTTTGGCATAGGAGGATGGCTCACTTGCATCATCCAACTTTGGGGTTGTTGAGACATATGGTTTATCGGAGTTCAGCACAGGGCAAAGTGATGTTTGCAGGGAGTGTGCTTTGGGAAAGTACACCAAGACTGCTTTTCCTAGCAGTGATAGAAGGTCAGCAGGGGTCCTTGACTTGATACATTCAGATTTGTGTGGATCGATGTCATCTGTTTCCTTGAGAGGATATGAGTATTATGGATCGATGTCATCTGTTTACCGGAGTTCAGCACAGAGCAAAGTGATGTTTGCAGGGGGTGTGCTTTGGGAAAGTACACCAAGACTGCTTTTCCTAGTAGTGATAGAAGGTCAGCAGGGGTCCTTGACTTGATACATTCAGATTTGTGTGGATCGATGTCATCTGTTTCCTTGAGAGGATATGAGTATTATGTGACATTCATCAATGATCATTCCAGGAATACCTGGATCTACTTCCTAAAGAGCAAGAAGTCCGAGGAGGTCTTGCAGAGGTTCCAAGAGTTCAAAGCTCTTGTGGAGAACCAACCAGGGAGGAAGATCCGAGTTCTCAGATCTGATAACGGGAGTGAGTATACCTCCAAGGATTTTCATGGATATTGCAGACAAGAGGGTATCAGGAGGCAGTTGACAGTTCCATACACTCTCGAGCAGAATGGAGAGGCACAGAGGAAGAACAGGTCTATTGTTGGATCAGCCAGAGCTATGTTACATGACCAGCCACTTCCTTTCTTTCTCTGGGGTGAGGCTTGCAGCACAGCTGTATATCTTCAGAACAGGAGTCCCCATCGTGTCGTGGGGAACATGACACATGAGGAGTGTTTTTCAGGTAAGAAGCCTGAGGTTAGCCATTTTCGAATATTTGGTAGTTTGACTTACTCTCATGTCCTTTCTGAGAAGAGGACAAAGTGGGAGCCCACTGCAGAGAAGGGCATCTTTGTGGGCTATGATGAGACTTCAAAGGCCTTCTGCATTTTCCTTCCTTCTCTGAGGAAAGTTGTTGTGAGAAGGGATGTGAAGTTTGAGGAGGAGCTGGCCTTCAGGAAGTCGAGAGAGTCAGAGCAGGGAGAGCAGCAGGTTCCTGCACCTCAGGTGGTTACACAGGTACCATCAGTGTAGCAAACAAGATCACAAGTTTTCGGGGTTACTGGACCACAAAATGTAGGCACAGGTTCACCAGTTTCAGTGGTTCATCCAGCAGGATCTTCGGGGACAAACTTTGGGTCTCAGATTACAAGTTCACTGTATAGAGGACCAAGATCACAGGGTACACCAATTTCTGGTTCACAGGTTACTGGGGTTTCAACCTCTGGTAGTTCTTGAGATGATGACCAACCAGTGTGGGACAAACCTCCAAGGAAGAAGACACCCAAGTGGCTTCGAGACACCTTGAAGGAAGCTCAGGAGTTTGGGACACCCAAAGGGCCAATGAGGTCTATTCAGATGCCTAACAGATTGGGCATGCTTTTGATGGCTAGTTTACGTGATTCAGAGCCTTCTACTTTTGAGGAGGCCTCCCAGCATCATGTTTGGCGAGATGCCATGATGGATGAGTACCATTTCATCATGAAGAACGATGTGTGGGAGATAGTTCTGAAACCTGAGGGGAAGTCAGTGGTGACTTCTCAGTGACTTTACAAGCTATAGCATGCAGCAGATGGAAGTGTGGAGAAGTATAAGGCTAGATTTGTAGCGCGAGGGTTTTCACAGGTTCAGGGTGTTGATTATGATGAGACCTTTGCGTCGGTTGCTCGGTATACTTCGATCAGGGCTTTGATTTCCATTGCAGCGGAAATGGGTTGGAAGATCCATCAGATGGATGTGAAGACCGCATTTCTCAATGGAATCATATAGGAGGAGATTTATGTTAAGCAGCCTCAGGGCTTTGAGATTCATGAGAGAGAGTCTCATGTTCGTAGGCTGAAGAAAGCCTTGTATGGGCTGAAGCAAGCTCCTAGAGCTTGGTACTCTAGGATCGATTCTTACTTGCAGAGGATGGAGTTTCAAAAGAGTGAAGCAGATCCAAATCTCTATTTCATCATGGTTGGAGATGATCCGCTTATTCTTCTGTTATATGTTGATGACTTGTTTATCACAGGGGGAGAGAGACCCATTGCTACTTGCAAGAAGGATCTTGCTTCTGGGTATGAGATGATGGGTTGATGCATTATTTTCTAGGATTGGAGGTTTGGTAGGAGCCTAGACATATTTTCCTGGGGCAGGGAAAGTATGCAGTTGATATTTTGAGGAGATTTAGGATGGAGGATTGCAGGTCGATGTCGACACCGATGATCACCAACTGGGAAAAGATTCATGCTTCTAAGGGAGAGTTCGTGAATCTTACATTATAGCGTCAGCTTATTGGTTCATTGATGTATCTAGTCAACTCTCAACCAAATTTGTGTTTTGCAATGAACACTCTTAGTCAGTTCATGGTTGAGCCTAGGAGTGTGCACTGGGTAGCTACAAAACATGTTTTTCGATACCTAGCATGGACAGTGGATTATGGTTTGGACTACCAGAAGTCGGATGGGATGAGATTGGTTGGTTATACAGACTCAAATTGGGCAAGCAGTGTGGCAAACCAGAAGAGCACTTCCAGATGTTGTTTCAATTTAGGCTCGACAGCAGTGTCGTGGTTCAGTCGAAAGCATAAATCTATTGCTTTGAGTTCTACTGAGGCTATGTATATGGCAGCTAGTCAAGCCAGCTGCGAGGCGTTGTGGCTTCACAAGTTGCTGGTGAATTTATTTGGTCAGAAGCTGAGGCCTACAGTAATCTACTGTGACAATCAAAGTTGCGTCCAGCTCTCTGAGAATCCAGTATTTCATGACCGGTCAAAGCATATTGAGATCAGGTATCATTTCACCCGAGATTATGTTCAGAGAGGAGTAGTGACTTTACGGTACATTTTCATTAATGAGGAGGTTGCAGATATTCTGACGAAATCTTTGGGGAGTGGCAAGTTTGTCTTCTTCAGAGACAAGTTGGGAGTGGTGCAGAACACCTTCCTTGGTAAGAGGGAGCGGTGATTTTTGTACCTAGGAAAGTGTTCCCCTAAGTGACTTTAGCCTTAGTCACTTAAAAGGGGAAATAAAGTGACCCTTGTGTTGTCACCAACGTTGTAGTTGCCTATGTATGATGGATCCAGGATAAATGGTAGAGGGGCAAGCAACTAGGGAGGTGGAACCAAGACTGCCTAGACTACTAAATGGATGGTTGTCACGTCAATTAAGTCAGTCTTTGCTTTATGTTATCTAAGTCCAAGACAACAACAGGGGAGACCCGGATCTACTCCTGACAGGAGAGATCAGACCTAGACACCAAAACAGATCAAATGTGGCTTTGAGGTACATAAGGTGTAAGGTAAATGGAAACCCTAGCTCTAGGGTTTAGGTACTAGCAAGTGATGAAGATGACCACTGTCTTGGGAAACGTAACTGTGACAGGGTGAGCAAGGACAGAGTTGGGACTGTCTAGTACCAAGGAGATAGACTTAGTGAAAGATATGAAAGTATCAGGTAACATGAGTTATCAAGGAATGGTCAACTTTCGGGGGAAAGAGGTCAAGAAGGGCTAGCGCTATGCTTGGAGATCAGTGCCTGTTCAGCCTTGGGTAATCGAGTCAGTATCAGTACAGCATTTCAGTGAACCCACCTGGGATATGTCCTGATCTATGGACCCAAAAAAGGATTTGGCCCAGAAGATTCAGGTTACAGGAAAATCAACAGAAGGAGGGCTAGCGCTACGGTTTGGAGAGGCTGAACTACAGATCTAGAGCCACCAGGAGAGCATCAACTCAGCGTTGGGGTGGAAATGAGATCAGGATGGCCCGATCTACAAACCCAAATCAAAAAATTTCAGGAAAAATCAGATCTGGAAAAAGTCAAAATCTGATGAGGGGGGCTAGGAGGTTGAAACTTGAAAGTCAGTTTTTCAGATCTAGGGCAACCTGGCAGGCACTAGCATCCTTGATCAATCCATCCAGCTCTGCAATCGCTACCAAAAATGTCACTGACTACCTGCAGCATGTCCTGAGCTATACCAAACTCACAGACCGGTCATCAGAACGATATGTGGATAATATATAAAATACTGAAAACAAAGATGCATGAAACTGAAAAGCAGAAAATAAATCTAATCTACAACTCTTCCATAAAATTTTGATTTTTTATTATGCAAGATAACAGAAATCAAAACTATACTAAGAGCTTCAAAGGTGAGCTTCAAACAAAGGTACAAGGTTCTACACTACTGCCGAGAAAGGCTTATTCAAGTCCTACCTACTCTACTCTAACCAATTTAGACAAGTGTTAGGTAAAATCATAAATCCAATGCAACCACTTGCTGAACAAATCTATTGAGCTTTCTTTACAGTTAATGATACAACAAGTCAAAGATGGCTTGTCAGTAATGTAAATGAAAATTGAAGCCATTATAACTTGTTGTTTGAAAATTAAAGAAAGATATGGATTAAGAGAAATGAAATCATGCCAGGGATGAGATTGAATTTCTAAAAACTCATCCATCAAGATGTTGATAGGGTCATGAAAGGTATGCAAGTTCGTTCTTGATGGAGGAAGACAATATGATTCATGACTCAGCCACTCCAAACAGTTCTTTGTTTTCTCCTCTACCTTATTAGGACATTCAACTCTCTCCACTCCAGAAGAATCAAATTGGGACAAGTTGTAATGTAATAAAACTGTGACTGAGATCAAGCCCATTTGTTGTTTAAAAATGGAGAAAATATGAAATTGATCTTTATACACCTCCAACCATCCATAATACAGATTTACAAATTGAAAAAATTTATTCATTATGGATGACTGAGAAGAGACATGAAGTGCCTTTTCCCCAATTATGTGATAATGATTAAACTCCTGGTTAAAGATTTTGAAAGTAACAACTTGATTAAAACATAAACACATACAAGAAGACTTGAAGAGTTGGGACAGGAGGGTGGATTGACAATTTTCTCCTAGACTTGTAATAATTGATCTCAGAATTTGATGAGAGGAAAGAGCTTTTAAATTAATTCCAGGAGCGATTTCAAGATTCGAAACAATGTCAGTATCCACACATTGAACCAACATATCTTGATTAAGGATTGGATGAAGAATTCTATCGATATTATCAGGACAAGGTTCCTCATTGCAATGTTCTTGATCAAGTTCACTTATAATCGTGTCATCACGTAATTTTTCTTCTTTTTAAGCTCTAGATAAGGAAAAACATCAATAAGTTCGGTTTCAGTTTCCCTATCGCTCATACAGGCATGCTCTTGAATCACAATATCACCACAAGATTGCTCTTCAATAGAAGTTTGACTTATTTCATCAAATTCTGAATCCAGATTCAGATGGCTTGAATACTGACTCAAATTATCGTCAATTAGGCAATGACTATGGAGTTGCTCTTCTAAAGGCTCTTTAATGGACTCACAAATGGAAGGCTAGACTATGGATGTTTCTTGATTGTTAGGTTCCCTTCCACGGATTAAATCCAAGATTTGCTCTGTGACTGCTTCAGGTAATAATAACAGAGTATCTTGTATGATTTAATTGATATCCTTCTTAATTTCAGCATGAGGTTTTGAAACATTATCCTCAAAGTACTCTGTAACATTCTTATGGATGTAGGCACAGTCATAATTTTGAATATTTCAGGAGAGGAATGATCCAATTGAGAAAACAAATTACCAATATATTGATTATAATCATTGTTAGATTCACACTCTAAAGAATCATTAGTGTTCCTACCCCACTTATCTATTAACATATATGTGAACATGTCATACCTAGTGATGGGTTCTGGTGCTAAATGATCAAACCATAGTTGAACATCCCCTTGCAAGGATTCTCCTAAGGCTCACATAAAAACATCTTCATTGTCCGCACCTCTAATTTCCATGTAATCCCAGATAATGTCCAAATGACTTTCAATAGATATATCATTATTTCCACTAAACTTGGGCAACCTCCTAGTGTAATCGTTTGGCATAGGATGAGGTGCTTCCGGTATTTCAGAAAAGTCAAAAGGAGACCGTTTGTCTTGTTTTTTAACAACTCTAGTTTCTTGGCTATAAGGCTTTGACTAGGACTGACTTCTAGGTTCATGTCGACTTACAAGTCCACTCGGGATGGTTGGGAAATCTTTATTGCATGGGTGAGGAAGTTGGTAGGTATCATAGAGATTGGGATAACTAGATTCATACCCGTAGTCATGCTCGAGATCATCCTCATACCTGTAGTCTGACCTCCATCTATCCCTTTCGTTTATTTGTCTTGTAGTTTCAATCATGTTTTTGGTTAATTCCTTCATGTGCCTCAGAAATACATCTGGATTCATTATGATTTATGGTATGCTCTAAGAACTTAAGATTAATATGTTGGGTACGGTCCTCAGTGGAGTCGCAAGGTGGAGTCGCCAGGTGAACCACACAAGTAATTCACCAATAAAGGATATGTCGTAGGGAAAGGTGAGGTATGTTGAACCAAGGTAGGCCTCTATCTCCCCGACAACGACGCCAAAATGTTGTCGCCAACCTTGTAGTTTCCTATGTACGATGGATCCAGGATAGATGGTAGAGGGGCAAGTAACTAGGGAGGTGGAACCAAGACTGCCTAGACTCCCAAATGGATGGTTGTTACGTCAATCAAGGCAGTCTTCGCTTTATGTTATCTAAGTCCAAGACAACAACGGGGGAGACCTGAATCTACTCCCGACAGAAGAGATTAGACCTAATCACCAGAACAGATCAAATGTGGCTTTGAAGGTTGTAAGGTGTAAGGCTAAGAAACCGGATTCGTCCTCTACCCTCCTCGTGTCCCGTGGGGAACGAATCGGACACGATTCGTGTCCGACACGAGGCCGATTTGACCTTCGGTCGAATCCTAAATCGGGACACGAAATCCCCAACGAATCGGACACGAACTTCCATCGTGTCCCGAAAACCGGACACGTACCCAAAAAACAGGACACGTAACCGGCCGAAAAAGACAGCCGTGTTCACTTAAATTCATTTTTTGGTCTCTCTATTTGTCATTTGGAAGGAAGCAATTGATTGAGAGTGAGTTTTATGTGCAGGTGAAGGAGTTTTGAAGGAGATTTGAAGGCTATCCATTGTTTCCAAGCGGTTCCAAGTGCATTCCGGCGGATTTGTGGAGAGGATTGCAAGCTCAACCATCACACAAGAAAAGGAATGTCTCAATCAGCTAGGGGAGGAGGTAGGGGTCAAAGGAAAGGGAGAAATGCACCATCTAGGGCCTCTCCTCCTATTCCACCAAGCACAACCGGTTCTCCTCCTTCGTCAAGTGCTCCATCGGCTGCTAGTGGAGCTCATACTCCATATAACCCTGTTTTAGCAAGACAACAAGCCCAAGAAAAAAAATACCCTTTGTGGAAGTATGTGACAAGGAAAGATGGGCCCGGGGCTAAGCTTGGTGGGGGAGGCAATGTGTCTTGGAGATGCAATTTTTGCAACCATGAGTTCATGAGCACATATTTCCGAGTTAAGGGCCATTTGTTGGCCCTTCCTTCTTGTGGGATTTCTTCATGCAAAGCAGTGATTGCTAACCAAAGGAGAGATATGGAAAGAGAGGATAATGTTGGCTTAGGGAAGGTGGCAGCAGCAAGCAAGAAAAAAGAGGATGATCCTCTTCCATTTTTGAGGAAGCCCTCTAACACCAAGACTCCATTTCCACCTAGCATTCATGGGCGTGGAGATACTTATCAAACAAGAAAGAGGCAATCTACAGGTGGTCCAATGGATAGGATTTTCCAACAAGAGGCGCGAGAAGAGGTAGACCTTACCATTGCATTTTTCTTCTACCTCAACTTCATCTCATTCAATGTTGCACGGTCACCATTGTATTTTGAGATGGTTCGAACTATCTTGGAATGAGCTCCAAGTGGTTATGTGCCTCCTGGTTTAGAGAATCTTAGAACCATATTGT
>LPNX010310620.1:411310-449083 GCA_001517045.1 Pseudotsuga menziesii | reverse complement strand
CGGCTATTTCAGGATAGCGACATGCTTGAGGAGGCGGAGGAGGGCTTTGTAGATTTTTCCACTGGCACTGGGAGATTTGGAGGCTATGATGTGCTTAGATATAGGGGGGGTAAGAAACCCTATGCTTGGTGGGAAACTCATGGGGCAACATCCCCTATTCTACAGAAGTTAGCCTTGAAGATCATCTCTCAAGTTACATCATCCTCTTGTTGTGAGAGGAATTGGAGCACATATGGGAACTTGTACAGTGTGAAGAAGAGCAGGCTTGAGCAGTCCAGGGCAGAGTCAATGGTGTATGTGCACTCCAACCTTCGTCTTATTTACAGGAAGAGGGAGGAGTGGGTGAAGGGAAAGACAAAGATGTGGGATGTCTTTCCTGATGATAAGGGTTTGGACAGCAGTATTGAGTTGGCATTAGCCAACATGGATCTTAATGATCCAGTGCTAGAGCCGGTCACTTTTGATGATAGTGATCGTATGGAGGGGTCATCCTCCACAGCAGGAGATGCAGGTCATCAGATGGGCAGAGAGGAGGAGGAGGGGGAGGAGGATGAGGATCAGGGCAGTGATGAGTATGTTGATGTTGATTCAGGCATGGAGGAGGACTACTTACATATGGGATTCTCCCATCTTGATCCAACCCTTTTTGTATTTACTATTAGACTTTAGTCTATTTTGGCATTTGCCAATGCCCAGTGGCATTCCGACATATATGTACATTGTATACATTTTGATTTTGATGACTTAATGAGAAATATGGTTCCGACATGCATCTATGTGTTTCATTGTGATTTGTGAATGACAAATGTGTTGTGAATCGTGACTTGTGAATGGCAAATGTGTAATTACTAATAGTAATCAATGATCATTAATGTGTTTTTATTCTAATTTCTATTGAATATTTGTAAATGTTCTAGTTTCTAAATATTTTTGGATCTATATGTCTATATTTTTAAATTTTAATATATATTTTAAATATATATATATATTTATATATAAAACGTATCCTACGTGTCCTGATTCCGGGGGTCACCGTGTCCGTGTCGGACTCTCGTATTTTCGTGTCCTTCGTGTCCCATGTCCCCGTGTCAGGTGACTTAGGTGTAAGGTAAATGGAAACCCTAGCTCTAGGGTTTAGGTACTAGCAACTGATGAAGATGACCACTATCTTGGGAAACGTAACTATGACAGGGTGAGTAAGCACAGAATTGGGATTGTCTAGAACCAAGGAGATAGACCCAGTGAAAGATATGAAAGTATCAGGTAACCTGAGTTATCAAGGAATGGTCGAATTTCGGGGGAAAGAGGTCAGGAAGGGCTAGCGTTATGCTTGGAGATCAGTGCCTATTCAGCCTTGGCTAATGGAGTCAGTATCAGCACAGCGTTTCAGTGAACCCACCTGGGATATGTCCTGATCTATGGACCCAGAAAAGGATTTGACCCGAAAGATTCAAGTTACAGGAAAATCAATAGAAGGAGGGCTAGCGTTAGGGTTTGGAGAGGTAGATCTGCAGATCTAGAGCCACCAGGAGACCATCAGCTCAGTGTTGGGGTGGAAATGAGATCAGGATGGCCCGATCTACAAACCCAAATCAGAAAATTTCAAGAAAAATCAGACCTGGAAAAAGTCAAAATCTGATGAGGGGGGCTAGGAGGCTGAAAGTCAGTTTTTCAGATCTAGGGAAACTTGGCAGGCACTAGCTCAGCGTTGGGGGTGTTCTGCAATGAGGAAGACCTGATCTACACACTCATGTAATTATTTACAGGAAAAAGTCAAATTTTCAGTGGGGCGCTGAGGTTTGAACAGTCAAAAAGTCAGATCTAGGGAAAACCAGTCAGAATTAGGGCAGCGTTGAGGATGATTCAGTGAAGGGGATGCCCGATCTACAAAACCCAGAAATGGTTTGCTCAAAGATCAAGCGGTTCCCCAATTAAATATCTTTTTGGATTTTATTATGTAAGAGTTTTTTCAAAAAATTGAAGGAAAGAAGGTACAATGGATTGAGATCTGAAAGAGAAGAGACTTACCTGTTAGATCTTACCTGAAAATACTTGTAGATGCCTTGTTGATGATGATCCCGCCATCTCGATCAATTCTGGAAGATATGAGTGAGTTCTAAGACAAACGTTGTGCTCCAAGTGACCAATGCGCCCTCTCTCCTGCACAAGCAAACGTCAACAATATCAGATTTGCCGTATCATGAAAGAAAAGCAAGATCTATAGAAAAGTAACAAGATGCAATCATAGATCACAATGAAACTAATGAAAACCCCCTGTCACAGACAAAACCAGTCCAAGCGAGTTGAGGTCCCCCTGCAAAAACGCCCAAGATGAAGTCGCCCTCCTGTAGACAAGACAAAGATCCCGAAAAAAGAGTATAGATCTCACAAAATATTCCAAATGCTAGGAAGCAAAAGATTTTCCAATCGCCACCGAAGAACACCAGATGCAAAGCATATCTAGAAAATATCCACAAAAAATCTTTCTATTAATCAGATCCAAGAACCAAAGACCCCATACAAATGAGTAGCTCTCTCCTTTAAATAGAAATGAGAGAACCAAAATCCTAACCACTTTCAAAACAAGTGGCTAAGATTAAAAAATAAAATATTCTAATCAATGGTTGAGATGAGCTCAACATACAATACATGGATCAATATAGCCATAAAGTATCAAAGTGGACTAAATCACCCATAAAGAGGGTACCCCACTCAACAAGAAATAAATGAAGCACATGGTGGGTCCATGGAGTGTTAACTAACTCCCTCTGGGTGCCCCATGGCACAATAAAGTAATATAATTTTTTTTTTTGACTTTGTGCCTCCTTGAGGAAATCGTGAGCCTCCCAAAAGCTCCAGAAAATAATATAAAAATGCCCAAAAAATAGGTGTGGGCCAATCAGGTGCTGCAACTACTGGAGGAGATGTGGAGGACATCACTCTCATCATCATGACTCATCCCATGTCATTTCCTTGCCTCAGTAGCCCAAATCGAATTTTTCAATAGCAACTTAATCATTTTTTTAACTGGCTCGAGAAATGTGAACCTGCCAAAACAGCCTCCTAAGGTGCCTACGTTGTCAAACTAAGCCCACCAAGCTCTATGGGATGGGGGTACTATGGTACAAACAAGTGGCTATACCCCTATGCCCCATACAACGCCCTAGGAGATCCAAACAAAACATTTCGCTGCTCAGACAAATCATCCTGTGAAGCAAAACTGCATCATAAAGGTAAAATGAGCCTGATCATTTTACCAAGTGCCCGAAACTGAAAATAAACTGTCTCATTAGACTCAGAGAGTCCAAATCCATCTAGGATATATACTCATACCCTTTCCAGGTCTCTGCCTGATCATCAACAACATCCAATAAACAATATAATCACCTGTAAATGACCAGATACCAATAATATAACTCAGACTATCATCCATCTGCTGCAAGTGCTACAAGGCTAAGACATGCTCTACAAATCATTTAAGCAACAATCACAACAAGTAGCAGTCATTTCACTGGCAGTACATCAACCAAATACATATATAGGGCTTTATTTATTATTACTCAGACTAGACTTTCAGGACTATACTCACTTCATAGTTGTAGTCAATTTGCTAGTGAAGGGTGAAGGATAAAATTGACAAAGCTAGGGCAAATGATGACTTCCTACTTAATATCATGACACTTTGGATATGGAAGGGGAATACTCACTATAACCAATGCCCGACAAACAACAACACAAGGAATGGCAGTGCCTCACAAATCGTTGAGTTGTTTAGAGAGTGCTTATTCAACTTAGGCATCATGTCTACATCAAATTTGATCTAGTTTCATTAAGATCATCAATTTTATTTCCATGGCCTTTTTGTCCTATATGTCCTTTTGGGGACTTCACCAGTGCTTAAAAGCACAGCTAACTGCAGCTTTCATCCAAGACATTTTCACATTTATAAGGTCAGCAAGAATTGGATATAGCATATATTTAACCATTTCTTTTTTGGACCTTTTCTTATACCCTTTGAGGAGTATTGCTCTTGCCCTTTTTCACATATGTTAAGAAACACAGTTTTAGCATTTTCATTTTCTATGTGCGCATATAAGCATTTCTTATATAAGTAGTACATGAGCTTTCAATTTAGCCAACAACATCTCAAGTGTCCAAGGGGAGAACTACACAGTGCCAAACATCGGGACAACCGACGAGAATGATTTAGGCATACAATCCAACTCACCAAAGGCGAGTTTTGTCACCAACTCAGAGTCAAGACACAATATAAACAGGGAGGTTTGTCCACTAAAAGTTCTAGCGGGGAAAAGGTCCTCCATGCCATAAGTCAAGTAGTAAGTCGGGTTAGAAACAAAACTGGAAGGTAATGGATGGGTGAGGACAATGAATGATGAAGCCAACACTAGCAAGCCAAAACAATGGCGGGAATGACTACCTCTATTCTCCCTAAGGAGGGTAGAACCAATGAGTATAGATCAGGAACTTCAAAGTCAGAGTAGGGACATCAATACATAATACAAATACATCCAAGTCCATATAATTATGACCGCCAGATCATGACACTACATGTTAATACATGTCACAAAGATGAGTATAAGAGCAATGATAGCCATAACACAATATAATAAAAGTTGAGTCATAATCATGCATATAATCCATTTGAAACATCATGTGTCCAATGCGAAAACACTGATATAAAACTGGGCATCAATAACTGCTCTGTAATGACTAAATGGCTACATCGGTCCTCAAATTTAAGTGTCCTAAGACTCAGTCATGACATGGGAGAGTACAATAGTCCACAAATAAAATAATGATCTGTCACAACTGCTCATCTCAGCATCTCATATGTAAGAGATCTGGCTGAAAAATGTATTGTATCTGAAAAATAGAATATGGTAGCCCGGCTACTATATATGTGATAACAACTTGCATTAAATGACTTAAGTTGAGCATTTAATGTGACTTTAGAGATTAAAGTCACTTTTGATAAATTTAAGTGGGTGAGTAAAATTAATTTTTATGAGAATTAAATAGGTGCATTTATTCTCATCCCTAGATCTAATCTAATCTCAACCATTGGATTAGATGCCATCTCACCTACCTAGGTTTTTCGTCAAAAAGCAAGGGAAAGGCAAAAGATGAATTTACTAAACAGTTTGCTGAAGGAACGATTTTTGAGGTACCTTCCTGGCATGAATTTCGAGGGGGCTTGCAGACCGTACAGCGTGAGAGTGGGCACGAGTTTTAAGGAATATTCAGGCACAGATTTCGAAGAGAAGGATAGGCATGTTTCCTGAGGCAACAGGCTGAGTTTTGTGGCACAGTTTTCGAGGTCATACAGCTGCAGTTAATGCAGTTCGTACAGTACGGTTTTTGTCACTGTTTTGGCACAAAAATCGAGGGCAGCATTTAAGCATTATGGAACAAAAATCCATGACTTATATTTGTTGTTATTTCGACACATTATTCGAGAAGAAAATAGCACAAAAATTGAGGCAGCAATTGCATAGAAAACGAGGCAGCCTACTAGGTTGAGATAAGTTGTATTTTGATTGTAAATGACTCTGAAATTTTTCCTAGAAGAAATAATATATCTCTCTCTGACTGGTTTTCCCCTTGTGCGTTTTTCCAGGGCCATTGGCCAAAAATTTCTGAGTACTATGTGTTGAATGGTGTGCATTTATTTACTTTCTGTCCATGAAAAAATTCAAGTTACAGCAGTGTTTTTAAGTCTGAAATTTATGATTATTTCCAGCCTTTTATTTTTTGGGGTTCAGCAATAAACTGAGACATTTTTTAACTTCTAAACCGGAGGCTGAAACTTGTGGAAAACTTACACAAAATATATAATAAATAAGCATTAATAAATATTATTAATATTGATAAATTAATAAATAATTAAATGAAAAGATAAATGAAGAGTCACCTTATGAAAGGTGGCATCTCATCACCAAGGAAACCCTTGCATGGGTATTTATACAAGCATCATTTCTCATTGTAAATCATCATTATCTTATCAATCATATAATATATTATTTTTCCTTTCATGGAGTATCTGTGTTCTTTGCATTGGTATTTGTGTAAGAAACGATTTTGTCGTACCATTGGTATCAGAGCCCGTTCTTGGGCATTTACTCTGATCTTGCCTTTGACAAAAAAATTTCAGACATTGTATAAATTGACTATTGGCCACACTCATTCTATCAAAGGTTCTTTGTTTTTGGGTCTTTGACCATCATAGGGCCTTGGCCTTTTGAAATTCAGAAGTTTATCAAAGAAAAATTACTCTGGTACCAATTGCAGTTTATGAAAATTATGTAAAGTCACAGAATTTGCGGCAGAAGATACCATCGGCGAAATACAACACGAGAAGAAACTACCTCTCGTCGCCACTACTTCCACCATAATCTATAAAACAATTACCAGTTGTCGTGTGAAATCAAGTTGAACGTGACACCTCGAAGATCGATCCGTGGGACCACTCTATGCTAGTGTAACGCCGCTTTTACTTTTCAGTGCCCTGTTGTCGTGGTCCGCATTATAATCGCTGTATAGTTTGAGTTATAGTGGGTTGCATCAAACTTTGTTTAGCAATCAAAGAGATCAAGTAAAGGTCGTGGCCCTTTGAAAATTATATACATCCATCCATATTAAATTATACCAGATTAATTATCAAAGGCAGGCTTTGTGAATTAAGGGGAAAAAATATTTTTTATTTCATTATTAGACCCCAAACATTGTATAAAAGGTGAAAAAAGTTAAAAACTCTTTTTAAATAGATTATAAAAAAAGTGAATCATGTGGAAGATTAATTAAAGTGAAAAGTGGAAAGAATATAAAAATTATATATATTTTCAAGGCAAAATATATATATTGAGGCTATCAAGAGTAAAAAGAGTCATATTATAATAAAGTCAAAAGGATAATCCAAGCGAAGATCAAAATAGAAAAGACAAATCTGAATGACAGAAAATGAAGGTTCTCGCAAGTTACATCGAAAACGCCTATGGCGATGTTAAAAGTTTGTGGAACCTTTGATGAAAGTCTAATTGCTATCGCTATTTGTCCAACCATTAAAGAAAATGTTATTAATGTTGATCTTGCTAATTAGCTACAAGTTCCGGAATCAAGTATAGTGAAGAACAAGTCAAACGAAGATCAAATAAACAGATCGATGATTATAATTTTGCAGCTATGGACGACAATCTTGTTGACATAATGTTGGGTTCCAACTAGATGGAAACATTGGGAACGTTCATTGTCAATACCAAATGGAAGTTCATGACCTTCTTCCATGGGAAAAATAAAATAACGATACATGATCTATCAACGGGAGTTCCCCAATCACAAACTACAGACGAAGGATCAACTTATGTTAACTATGAAGACTTAGAAGAAGAAGTAAAGCTATTAAATAAAATCATCATCAACAAAGATGAAGAGATTGCGCAGATCCACGAGAAGTTCAAATGCCAAGAATTAGAGGTCGGTTGACATCAACAACAAATTAAAGAGCTTCGGCAACAAAAGGACGACATTAAAAACACTCACAAATTAGAGACTGCAAAGATCAATAAAACAATCTCAAACAACAAGGATGAAATCGTTTGGTTGAGAAATCATAACAAAACCCTAGTCACAAAAATCAAGAAATTAAAAAGTAATCGAAACGCAGAACAAGCTAATGAAGATATTGAGAAGAAGTTGTTAGAACAGATCGAAGAGAATTACCTTTTAAAAAATCACAATCAAAGTATTCAGATAAAATTATCAAGAAATGATGGAGAAAATTCTTCTTTAAAAAGAGTAAATCAAGAATTCCTAGAACAGATTAGGAATTAAGAAAGGACAAAGAGTAGCAAGAAGAAAAGTTCAAAAAGATGCAATCCGATAACAAGCTATCAGAGAATAAATTAGAGCAAATCCTGAAGGAAGCATCCGGACTCTCAATTAAAAAATAAACAATAAAAACTCCTTATCGACACCAAAATTATAAAAATCATTTTGACCAACAACAGGGTCAAAATGAACATAAACAGAGGCATTATGATTTCAGAAGAGAAACAACACAAAATCAACAAACTAAGCAGAAAACAAGAAGTTCTATCCAACAAAGCAATCAACAAATACTTCCAATGAAGATAGATCTCGGATGGACCATATCACACTCAATACGACATTTTTTCTTGGGAATTCGTAACTCATATCATTGTGTTTTGTCAAAGTGTCAGAGTTACTAACACAAAAGATCAAGGGATGACATTACAAACAAGAAATCAAACGTAAGCCTTGTCTTCAATAAAGCTTTGAGGACAAAGCTTTCCTTAAGGGGAAGTCAATGTAATGAACAAAATATATAATAAATAAGCATTAATAAATATTAATAATATTGGTAAATTAATTAAAAATTTAAATGAAAAGGTAAATGAAGAAGCACCTTATGAAAGGTGCATCTCATCACCAAGGAAACCCTTGCATGGGTGTTTATACAAGCATCATTTCTCATTGTAAATGATCATTATCTTATCAATCATATAATATATTATTTTTCCTTTCATGGAGTATTTGCGTTATTTGCACGGGGCATTTGTGTAAGAAACGATTTTGTCGTTTCAAGTGCTTTAAGTTAGACAACGAGCACCCCATGCACATTTTGCCTCCTAGTACCACTTTTATGACTTGGTGAATTTTTAGAATTAAAATCTCTCATTTTTTAACCCAAAAAACTATTTGAGCGAAAAATCCAAAAATCCTAGGGGGAACCTAACACATGTTCATATGACTCAAAAATAATGACTAGCATGGTAATATACATTGACACTAGGCTTTAATAACCCCCTAAGGCCTAACCACCAAGATAATTTCTCTAGCCTTGGAGGATTGAGTGAAAAAATGGAAAATTATAAGTCGTCGAAAAGCGATATATAATTAACAAGGAAAAAATACTCTCGAGTAATTGGATTGATGTCTAAGTCCTAGGAAAGCCCCAAGCCTTTTTCAAAAAGCCATTATGCTACGTGATTTTATTATAATTCCCCATGGGCTTTAACCATGTAAAAAATGAAAAAGAGCCAAAAAATGGCCTACCAGACTTCTGAACTTCTGAACTTGAACAATTAACTTGTTCAATGTTTGGATGCTTGACCGCAAGTCCGTCTAAGCGCAACTTAGAGCGTAACAATACCAAGGTGTCAATACAAAGTAGGAGCAATAAGGCGGCTCCTATAAAAAGAAAGAAGCAAGACTTTAACCTAAAAACCAAAAGGAGCTAAACTCCACAAATAAAGAGCTGATCCAGATCCAAAAGAGAAATATACAAAGATCCAATCAAGAAGAGAAATGTATAAAGAATCAAGATAGTGGATCTGAAAGCTAAAACATGGATAAAAAGTAAAATCCAAACAGAAACTAGTTGTTTGAATGGCCGGCTGTTCACTTTATAGAACAAAAAAAGAAAAAATCTGACAATCACGATAAGTATTTTAAAGTGTACTATCTTCCCCAATTAATCAAGATAATGATAGGAAGAATATTAAAAAAAACAATTAATCAGCAACAGCAGATGGAAATATTACAGCATATCAGATGAGTCAAACATGTGACACTAAATTACTTCAAAAAAATAATGGACCAGATAAAATTTATGCAAGAAAACGATCCAGGTCATCTTCAGCTTACAGTTAGATTAGCCATAAGGTGCTCCAGAGCCTCTCTTACTAGCAATTCTGATTTATTATCCAGTGCAGAAGTTGCCTCATCCAAGATCAATATGGATGCCTCCTGGTATATGGCCCTTGCAATAGCCAATCTGCCTCACCAAATTCAGTATCTCATTCCAGTTCATTTCCTAAATCAAGATGTAGTTTCCAATGAATCCTATTTCACTAGAAATAATTTATTGAATGCAGATATGTCCTCAAACAGAAAATATGTTAATTTATAAATAATCACAAATAAACAACCACCTTTGGCGCTGGCCTCCACTCAAGCATGAGCCACGCTGACCAACATTTGAGTCATAACCTTCTGAAAGTTTTTGAATAAATCCATCAGCATTTGCCAATTTTGCTGCCTGTTCAACCTTATTCATATCGATTTTGTCAGGCATTTTCCCATAACCAATATTTTCTGCCACAGTACCAGCAAAAAGTACCTGAAAACCACCATTCCAGGCATTAGAAAAGATGACTTACATAAGAATGATGAATCACTTTGATGAAAACTAGAAAGGATGATGATATCACCTACATTATTGAAAAAAAGAATGGACATTCAAAAACAAATTTTGTTTAAAGTAATCAACAGCTTATTAATTAGAATGGTCAGTGATGGAAATGCCCTGAAAACTGAAGACTATAAGGCACCCACATGCTTTAACAGATCATATTGTTTGAGAATGTTAAACTAAATACCATGGGAGGAAAACAGATTCTTATGATAGAGGACTAACTGAATATCATATGAAGTTGCTTCAGTTGGATAATCTTCCAATTGTGCAGGTGTTACAAGATCTTAGATTCTACGAACAGGAAAGAGTTCAAACATGAAGTTGTAATGAGAAACGCATCAGAGTTGGGCAAACCAAAATACTCTAGATATCTGCTATTTGTTCTCCATAGAAAATATCAGAAATGACCTTGTCATGTCATTTTGGAAAAATGATACCAAGGAAATTCCTACCTTTTCATTTGGTCGTTGGTGGAGAGCAGGTTTAAGAAATTCCACAAACTGGTAGCTCAAAATTCAGACGAATTCAAAGACAAATCATCTGAGTTTAGACGGTGACAGCTTATTACATATACTTCGTAGGCAAACAAAATTGATGTATCCAGCGCAAGTTTCCAATATTCTTGTTTGCTCTGTTTAATCATTTTCTATGTAAAAGTGTAATTACATTTATACTTTCAGTATCTGGAGGTTGGAATCCTTTCACCCGGAAGAATAATATTCCTTGCAAGCATAACAGCTTGTCCCTTGTGCCTGTAACTCCAAACTTGAGAAGGGATAAGCAAGAAGATTCCATCAGATATGGGGATGCCCCAGTAAGGCACATATCAATTTGGTGAAGAAAAATTGAGCTCATCATTTTTCATGATATATATTAAAGGTTTCACTCGAACGTATTATTTAAGTTGGGATTCTCCCTATAAGTATGATAGGGGGGTTGACGGGCTTGTTATCCCTCAGATTGCACAATGTTTATTCAAGGGGCAAAGATGTTGATGATCTAGAAAGAGGTCCAATGTATGGTTGGTCTAAGCCAAATTTGTAAATTTATAATCATTGTATTAGTTGTCCATGGTTATATTATAAAATAGATGTAATTTCTTGTTAACTTTATAACTCAAAGTTTCTCCCATTCTCATGTTAGGCCCTCACCATATATTTATGCAGTCTCACATATCCCTGGGTAATCAACATAAGCACCCCTTTTAGCCTAGTGCCCTCATGTTTGACCATCACATATGATGTGTTGGACCTTCCTAGAGGCTTCTAGAACCTCAAAACCTCACACGCTCCTCTTCTAAGGAAAATTGTCCCTCTCATTCTCTCACAAGTATGAACCGTCCCATCCTTTCCTTCACAAGTGTGGCATATTCCTCCCTTTCCTCATTTGATTTGACCCTCAATCAATTCATTTGACTGCTCCTAGCCATTTGGTAAATGGTTGGAGGACATTAGATCCTTCTTTTGGCCCACATGTGCCAAATTGTCCCTCTCAACCAAATCAATTCCTCTAGTTGTCACAGATTATATAGGGGAGATTAGCCCACATTTTTGCCAGAGCAAACCAGATTTTGTGCAATCCAATACATTGAGCCTTTCAGAAATACCACGAACGAAAGATGGATTGAGTCTATATTTGAGATCATAGCTGGGTCAATTTTGTGGGCTGAGCCTCAAAGCAGGACCCCTAGTCATTTACCGAACTCTTTTTGGAATCCCTTACCATACATGTTTAAACCTTTCACACAACAGATTTCTCCACTCCCGGACAATCAGATTGGATCCTAACTTACAGTGCTTCACATATATGCCTATGGGGTATCCTACATTTGCAATTATGTATCAGATGTGTCCAAAGGAATTTTCATAGATGATTATGTGTGGTATTGGTAGACTAACTAACAATAGGAATTATCTTATGACTTGTGATCATTTGATAAGTAAAATGAGTGGGACATTGGCATGGCATTACATTTAGTGATATGTGTGTTATATACATGTTGTCCTCTGGCAAGTCTCCACATTATTGATTTGATCGTCACCTAACCCTTGCTTCCACCATTGGTTTCACCCATATTCCACCCATTCACTTTGATTGACACAAATCCCATCTGATCCAGATATGGCTAAGTAACTCAAGGGAAATCCCCCTTTGTGACCTCTTTGTTAGGATGGCCTCCATGTCTTCCCTAGTGTCTCGTCTCTCATGTGTGTGGCAAAAGCTTTCTAACCTCGTTGATCTCTTTCTGCTTGTAGATCGAGCCAGATTGAGTGCAGGTGAGGTTGGCCTAGTCACCAAAACCTTACCCTCTGGACTTGAAATGGATTTTCTCCATCCTTGAAATTGGTTAGGGCTAGGAGGGTAGGTACTGATGGAATTAAGAGGTTAAGCCTACTTTCTCTAAAAAGGTATTACTGTGGCAACTTCATCGCACCTATGGACGGTGGTTGGCAGCATAGCTAAGGGTGTGTCATAATTGGTGCCCAAAAGGCAATCCAGGGCCAGTACCTTTCAAACATTAGCCAACTAAAGGATTGCAAATGAATAGAGTGCTTCAATGAAATATCCAAAGAAAGAAATGATTCAAATGAGAAAGTCAAATCTAAAATGTCAAATGTCAAATGAAATAAGGGCGAGGGGGGGGGAATTGCTAAAGTCAAAGGGTACCTTTTAGCATATTATCAGTGTTCCACAAGGACACGTCTCCCAGGGTCTAGGGAGCATCCCCTTGTGCTTCCCACACCTTGGGGGCTAGGAGGCTCCATGGGAAACGTTTCCCAGTGCCCCCCTTTCTGCAAAACTTGGGGAAACGCAGGTCTAGGAGTTTCCCGGATTGGGGGGCTCCCACAGGACCCCTCCTGAAAATGGGGGGCTCCCACAAGCCCCCTCCTAAAAATGGGGGGCTCCCACAGGCCCCCACCCCCCTCGAAATTTTAGATTTTTTTACTTAAAAACAAACATGGTTCATCTTAAATTTTAGTCTTTTACACTAAATGGTCATTATATGATCCGGATTTATGCAGGAACACAATAGAATACACAAATAACAAAGATGCAGCAGAAATAATACTTCATTTCATTAATCAAAGAACTGAAACTTGTTTACATACAGAATGTAAATAAACTAGCTAGAGTGCTGGTAGCTTATCTCTGAGAAGAGATGTGGCAGCTACATGCCTCTGAACTCTATGTTACAATGAGGCTCGAAGGCCTATATATTATCGAGAAACGATGGAAACCCTACACATCCAAAAACCTAACCCTAGGAGGTGAAACGCCAGAATGTGGGTCCCGTTGGGTAACTTGGTACATCAATTTCCCGAGGTCGTAAAGTTGGCATACTACCTTCGTTTGACGCACATGATACATCGTTAGAAAGATCTATTCAAGGACTAATAAATAAAACCCTATATATGTATTTGGTTGATGTACCGCCAGTGAGGTGACTGCTACTTGTTATGAATGTTACTTAAATGATTTGTAGAGCATGTCTTAGCCTTGTAACACTTGCAGCAGATGGATGATAGCTTGAGTTATATTATTGGTATCTGGTCATTTACAGGTGATTATATTGTCTATTGGATATTGTTGATGATCAGGCTGAGACCTGGAAAGGGTATGAGTAAGCACCCTAGATGGATTTGGACTCTCTGAGTCTAGTGAGATAGCTTATTTTCAGTTCCGGGCACTTGCAGAGATTGTCAGGCTCATTTTACCTTTCTGATGCAATTTTGCTTCACAGGATGATGTGTCTGAGCAGGGAGATGTTTTATTGGGATCTCCTAGGGCGATGTATGGGGCATAGGGGGTACAGCCACTTGATTGTACCATAGTACACCCATCCCAGAGAGCCTGGTGGGCTCAGCTGGACAACGCAAGCACCCTAGGAAGCTCTTTTGGTAGGTTCACATTTCTTGAGGCAGATCAATAAAAGATTAAATGGCTATTGAAGAAATCGATTTGGGCTATTGAGGCAAGGAAATGACATGGGATGAGTTATGATGATGAGTGTGATGCAGTGTTGAAAAACTCTCCGAAAAATTGCCGACTTTTCAAAAAGTCGCGATTTTTTCCCTTAGCCAAAAATTCAACCAGAAAAAATCGCAACTTTTTAACTTTTCAAAAAGTCGCAACTTTTTCCAAAAAATCGCGACTTTTTCCAAAAAGTCGCAAAGGCTAAAAATGGCGAATCCCGACTTTTTCAAAAAATCTCCATTTTTGTTAAAATCGCTAATTTGCCAAAAAATTGCCATTTTAGCCATTTTGTCGTATACTAACACCTTTCCTCTACCGTATAAATATTTCAAAACTTTGTTGTATTTGAACATCAAACCATGCAAGGATAATCTATACAAAACATGTATCCGTTTATCAAAGATCACAATAGTAATTGAATTACTTTTTTCACTATTAGGGAATTTTTTGAGCAAACATATTTTGAGTGATCATCTAACACATTGTAGGAAAAAAAGAGCAATGTTTCAAGTGTTAGATGAGTTAGGGCTAAATGTGAGGCTCATGTCGGAAATTCAATTTGGGAGTGAAAAATACATCTATGATTTATCACCAATACAAAACAAGTAATACATTTAATTGCTAACACCCAAATCAATAAAATATACCTTTCAAAAATTAGGTTTAAGTCATAAGATGGAGGGACAAATAAAAAGCATTTAGGAAAACCTTATATAAACCTAATCATTGGAGTAGGGAAAAATATGAAGTACGAATGGAAAACTCAGGAAGAGAGCATTGATACTAGATAGCTATATGCTTGTTTTCCTCGAATACATTTATATATGTGATGTCATGTTTTATTGGTTATTCACTTTTGAGTCCTTGATTGGACAACTATGATGTTTCATGATACAGTATCGACTTTAATGTATCATTTTACATTTGGCATGACTACATGATGATGATATATATCAATGCTTTCTCCATATTTATGTTCCAATGTGTTTATGTGATGTTATTGTTGCTTTAAATGTTTAAAATTCTGAAAAAAATGAATGTATTTTGCATTTTTTAATGTTTGCCGAATTTTCCCGATTTTTTCGCCGATGTCGCCGAGAAGTTGTATTCGGGACCCTTGCCGACTTTTTGCCGAGGCCGACTTTTTCAACATTGTTGTGATGTCCTCCGCACCTTCTCCACCAATTGCAGCACCTGATTGGGCTCACACCTATTTTTCGGGCATTTTTATATTATTTTCTGGAGCTTTTGGGAGGCTCACGATTTCCTCAAAGAGGCACAAAGTCAACAAATTAAAATATTATTTTATTTTATTTTGCCATGCGGCACCCAGAGGGACTTCGTTAACACTCCATGGACCCACCATGTGCTTCATTTATTTCTTGTTGACTGGGGTACTCTCTTTATGGGTGATCTAGTCCGCTTTGGTACTTTATGGTTATATTGATCTATGTATTGCATGTTGAGCTCATCTCAACCATTGATTAGAACACTTATATTTTTTTATCTTAGCCACTCGTTTTGAAAGTGCTTAGGATTTTGGTTCTCTCATTTCTATTTAAAGGAAAGAGCTTCTCATTTGTAAGGGGTCTTTGGCTCTTGAATCTGAATAATAGAAAGATTTTTTTGTGGATATTTTTTGGATCTGTTTTGCATCTGATGTTCTTCGATGGTGATTGGAAAGCCTTTTGCTTCCTAGCATTAGGAATATTGTGTGAGATCTATATCTTTTTTCAGGATCATTGTCTTGTCTACAGGAGGGCGTTTTCAGCTGGAACGTTTTTGCAGCGGGGGCCTCAACTCGCTCGGATTGTCTTTGTCTTGTATCAGGGGGTTTTCATTAGCTTCATTGTGATCTATGATTACATCTTGTTACTTTTCAGTAGATTTAGCGTTTTCTTTCGTGGTACAGCAAAACTGATATTGTTGATATTTGCTTGTGCAGGATATGGGGGTGCATTGGTCACTTGGAGCATAACGTTGGTCCTAGAACTCACTCAGATCTTCTAGAATTGATTGGGATGGCGGGGATCATCATCATCACGACATCTACAAGCATTTCCAGGTAAGATCTACAAGTCAGTCTCTTCTCTTCTAGATCTCAATCCATTGTATGTACCTGCTTTTCTTCAAATTTTCTGAAAAACTCCTAAATAATAAAAATCCAGAAAAATACTTAATCAGGGAGCCGCACGATATTTCGACAAACCACTGTTGGGTTTTGTAGATTGGGCACCCCTCTCAGCAAAGCCTCCTCAACGTTGTCCAGATTGTGATTGGTTTTCCCTAGATCTAGCTTTTTGACTGCTCAAACCCCAGCGCCCCTACTGAAATTTTGACTTTTCCAGATTTGATGTTTTCTGGAAAATAATCACTTGGGTTTGTAGATCAGGTCTCCCTCGCTCCAGAACACCCCCAGGGTTGAGCTAGTTCCTGCCAGGTAGCCCTAGATCTAAAAAACGGACTTTCAGCATCCTAGCTTCCCTCATCAAATTTTGACTTTTCCAAATCTAATTTTTTCTGAAATTTTCTGACTTGGGTTTGTAGATCAAGCCATTCTGATCTCATCTCTCCTCCAACGTTGAGTTGATAGTCTCCTGGTTGTCCTATATTTGCAGATCTGCCTCTCCAAACCCTAGCGCTAGCCCTCCTTCTGTTGGTTTCCCTGTAAACTGAATCCTCCGAGCCAAACACTTTTCTGGGTCCATAGCTCAAGGCATATTCCAGGTGGGTTCACTTTAACCCTATGCAGATACTGACTCCATTGCCCAAGGCCCAACAGGCACTGATCTCCAAGCCTAGTGCTAGCCCTCTTTTGAGCTCTTTCCCCTGAAAGTTGACTGCTCCTTGATGACTCAGGTAATCAGACATTATCATATCTCTCATTGAGTCTATCCCTTTGATACTAGACAGTCCCAACTCTGTACTTACTCACCCTGCCTCGGTTACGTTTCCCAAGGCAGCAGTTATCTTCGTCAGTTGTTAATACCTCAACCCTAGATCTAGTATTACCCTGATAGGTCTCGTATTCGACTTTGGATCAACCCTCATACGACTGAAGCCCTCATCCAAAGCCCTAGTCCACTTAGTAGCATCTTCCATAGATATAGAGTTTCCAATTACCTCAGACCTTACGTACCTCAAGCCATACTTGATCTGATCTGGTGTCTAGGTTTGATCTCTCTTGTCGGGAGTAGATCTCGGTTTCCCTCGTTGTTATCTTGGACATAGCTAACATAAAGCAAAGACTGCCTTGATTGGCGTGACAACCATCCATTTGGGAGTCTAGGCAGTCTTTGTTCCACCTCCTTAGTCGCTTGTCCCTCTACAGTCCATCCGAATCTATCTCACATAGGCAACTACAAGGTTCGTGATAACATTTTGGCGCCGATGTCGGGGAGGTAGAGGCCTACCTTGGTTCAACATACCTCACCTTTCCCTACAAAATATCTTTTAATGGTGAATTACTTGTGTGGTTCACCTGGCGACTCCACCCCGCGACTCTACTAAGGACCGTACCCAACGTATTAATCTTAAGTTCTTAGAACGTCCCATAAATCACAATGAATTTGGCGTCGTTGTCGAGGAGGTAGAGGCCTACCTTTGTTCAACATACCTCACCTTTCCCTACGACATATCTTTTATTGGTGAATTACTTGTGTGGTTCACCTAGCGACTCTACTAAGGACTGTATCCAATGTATTAATCTTAAGTTCTTAGAACGTCCCATAAATCACAATGAACTCGAAGTTATTCGTCCAATTTTTCAATGAAATCAAGGAAAATCCAACCAAGTTTAGAAGGCAACTTCTATCTCGTCTGGACTTCTCTGAAATCTATGAGGCACCTCATCCTATGCCAAAAAGACACATTGAAGGGTTGCCTCATTCCTTTGCAAATTTAACCGAATCAATTGAAAGCCACTTGGATGCTTGTTGGTGTTATATGGAATCCATAGGCGCAAAACATAAAGATGTAATGTCCTCTTCCAATTAGGCCTTGAGGCCCAAAACCGCTAACCTATGTGATTCCTGTGGGTTCGAGTGGTTACTGATAGCTAGGGAATCATCTAGGGACCGATGCCATCCATAGAGAATCTAGGGCATCATCATTAGGTCAAGAAGGACCACCAGGGCCAAAGGCCACCTCTGTGCATGCCATCCAAGCATTATTTAATGATGCATGCACTCATTAAGTCTCCATCCGCATGCATGCAAGTCAACTGCAAATTAGAAGATAAAGTGACCTAATTAGGTCAAAGATTAGGGTTTTCGCAATTGAAAGTTATAAAAGAGGGATAAAGGGAAAGGAGACTTTCACTTTTGATGATTATTATTTTGGGAGCTCTTGGATAGCAGCACAACGTGCCGCACAGCAGTTGGGGTTGGAGACGGAGTCTTCAGCTAGCGGGATTTCGACAGTGAAACATCTGCCCTAGTCTCATTCAGGGTAAGCCATACAGGTTCACCATTTGCTCTTACATTCATTCATAAGTTATCCAATATATGGTATAGATTGTTGCAGGGACACGTGTGCAGCCATAAGGGGGGTTTTCAGCCAGAAAGCCCTAATCAGTTGTTGGGTCTTCAAATCTCAGTTTTGCTTTGAAACTCAGGCACCATTCTCATCATCAGCATCCTACTCCGGCATCCGGTGATTATCAGATCTGACCGTGCTCATCCGGAGCAATTATCAGCGATTCCGGGATCAAGGGGGCGTGAGCAGCTGCCTCTCTGGATCAATTCGTTGGCCTGCCTAGAGACCTCGGAAACTCCGCATGTACCAGGAATTCTCTCCGGCACGGGAAGGCTATCAATCCTGCAAATCGGCAGCTTCATCGGACACCTCCCTCACTGAAAACGTCACCCTTATCTGATCGAGGGTTCTTGCTGCTGGGGTTTCACCGGAAGCGGAAGATATCAGTCCATCTTAGATTCAGTTCTTGATGCTTGCATACCCTCTCAGGAGCAGTCCAACCAGATTATCAGTGGTAAGTGTTCATTCTATCTCACAAACCCTAACCCTAATTTTGCTATAAAATAGGGATTTTTGCATGGCAGTTTGCATGCCCCGTTGTATCAAAATATTTGCATAGAAATAGAAAATATCGGGATTCGGGATATTACAGTGATATCAAAGCTGTTTTCTTGGCCAGTTGTGGGCTTAAGAAATGAAACTTAGATGAATACAGAAGGAGACCTTTTTGCAACCTATAGGAGGAGGAAGAGTAGATACACAAGGGAATTTGAGGATATCCAACTAGAAGATACCAATTCAGACATGGAACAAACAGGTATACACTCGAATAGGGTAAAAGGGAAGGGAGAAGAAGAGGATCGGATGGAGTTTCGCAGCTTGGTCTCTACATTGCAAGACTTAGCCAAAGGACAAAAAGATGTACTCAATGCAATCATTAGATTATCGGCGAAACCGGAAACAGGTATCAACAGTACACCTCCCTCACCGGTAGATCGGGGCTCTACAAGTAGCAATGGAAAGATTGCGTACACTAATATTCAAAATACTCTGCACATATATAGCAGACCTTCCAACAGGCCTACCATGCCTCACTTCTTAGCAGATATAGTAGGGGGCCCGATCATGCAGGTAGAACCTAGCGAGTCTTTTGGGGCTTATTTACAGGAGTATAGAGACTTAGGGGATGAGTTTCATGCTGCCTTGTCTTTTTCAGATTTCTGCAACACGAAGAGTAGGAACTGGCATAGGAATTTCAACAAGGGTTTCAATCACAACTATGAGTTGCAAAAGACCTTGGGTAGGTTGACCATCCCAAACTTTGATGGGACTTGCGGAGGATCAGTGAGGATATGGGTTCAAAAGTTGGATACCTATTTCCAACTCAACCCCATGACAGAGACAGATGCCATTAAATTCGCTGCACTTCACCTGGACGAAGAAGCTCACGAGTGGTGGTACCACGAATTGGTGACATTGGGTCACAACACCATACACTCCTACGGTGAGTTCACTCAAAAGCTCATAGAGAGGTTTGATAGGAAGGATCCAGAGATACATTTCAGAGAGTTGGCTCAACTCAAACAGACCGGTAGTGCAGAAGCTTTCATTTCAGAATTTCAGAGGATAGCAGTCATGGTAACAGATGTGTCAGAGAGCAGATTGACTATGTTATTCACTGAGGCCCTCATAGAGCCACTACGGGAATGGGTGAAAGCCTACAAACCCCTCACTTTGCAGGATGCCATTAGCAGAGCAAGAGATCTTCAGGATTCAGTCCCCAAAAACAAGTTCCCACTAAAAACCAACTTTCCTGCTAGGGAGAAGGACAGGAAACCTTTCCAGCAAGATGTTCCCAAGAAAACCTGGTTAGACGAGGACACTAGGAAAGATTTGAGAAGGAAGAAACTATGCTTTACTTGTCAGGAACCATGGGTACCAAGACACAGGTGTGCAGGGAAGGCGAAGGCTCACTACATTGAGGTATATTCAGACAGTGATGAGGACGACTATGAGCAGGAAGCCACAGAAGAACTACGGGCAGCTGAGGAGGATTCACACCAGGGTGATACACCAGAGGGAGTCATTGCTACATTATCTGGAATACCAAGATTCCATACTCTCAGGGTCAAGGGAGTAGTACAGGGTCACAGAGTAGGAGTATTGATTGATCGGGGAGCCACCCACAATTTCATTGACTCCGCTTGGGTAGCCAAGAGAGGTATTCAGACCGAGAAGTTCGAAGGATTCACTGTAGCAGTAGCCGGGAACTCTAGCATGGAGTGCAACTACTGGATCCCAAAATTGAATGTCACCTTAGGTAACTATCAGATGACAGATTCCTTCTACGTAGTGGATGTATCGGATACTCATGTAGTATTGGGTGTTCAGTGGCTTTATTCTATAGGAAAATACACTACAGACTACAGGGCAATGGAAATGAAATTCCAGGGGCCAGACGGCAAACGGGTAGTTTTGAGGGGCATGAACACTTACCCCCCAAAACCGGTCCCGTCACAGAGAATGGAGGCAGTACTCCGACAGGATGATATAGAATGGGCTGCAGAATGTTTGGTCACCTTCAGGAAACCCCCAGAGACCAACACACAACACCCAAGTGACATTCAAACCTTGCTACAGAAACATGAAAAGGTTTTTCAGGACCTTCCATCAGGTAGACCACCAGACCGAGGTTTTGAACACATCATCGAGCTAGAGGAGGGGACACAAGCAGACATCACCACTCCTTACAGGCATCCCAAAAGATACAAGGATGAGATTGAGAAAACAATTAAAGAATTACTTGAGCTTGGATATATTCGGCCCAGTTCTAGCCCCTTCGCATCCTCAGTAGTACTGGTCAAAAAGAAATATGGTACACTGCGAATGTGCATCGATTATCGAGCACTCAACAAAAAGACCATTAAGAACAGGTATCCCATTCCCAGAATTGACGAACTCATGGATGAGCTTCGGGGAGCTAAATACTTCTCCAAGATTGATCTTCGCTCAGGATTCCATCAGATCAGGGTAAGGGACCAGGACATCTCCAAAACAGCTTTTCGATGTCACTATGGTCACTATGAGTTTTTGGTCATGCCCTTTGGACTTACCAATGCTCCAGCCACTTTTCAGTCATCCATGAACCACACCTTCAGAGCACAGCTACGTAGGTTTTTGCTCGTATTCTTTGATGACATCCTAATCTACAGCAAAACATGGGAAGAGCATCTGAAACACCTAGACAAAGTATTGAGTATTTTAGAAGAACATTCGCTTTATGTGAAAATGTCCAAGTGTGAGTTTGGCATGAAGGAAATCCTATACTTAGGACACAATCAATGCAGAAGGAGTACAAGTTGATATGGAGAAAATCCGAGCTATCAGAGATTGGCCCGCGCCAAAGACAGTTACAGAATTGAGAGGTTTCTTAGGTCTGTGCACTTATTACCGACGGTACGTTAAGGGATTCTCCCAATTTGCAGCACCCCTCACAGATCTCACCAAGAAGGGAGCGTTCACTTGGACAGACTTAGCACAAAAAACGTTCAAGGAGATAAAGGTTATTATGAGTTCCTATCCAGTTTTAGCATTAACAGACTTCTCACAACCCTTTGTAGTAGAATGTGATGCCTCAGGGGAAGGGTTAGGAGCAGTATTGATGCAAAACCATCACCCTATTGCATTTGAAAGCCGTAAACTGAAGAACTACGAGCGACATTACTCCATATATGACAAAGAGATGCTAGCCATCTTACATGCTCTCACAAAATTCAGACAGTACCTGGTGGGCAGTAAGTTCAAAATCAAAACCGATCATAACAGCCTCAAGTATTTCCTGGAGCAGAAGGAACTGAATGAGCGACAGCAGAAATGGGTCAGCAAAGTACAAGCCTATGATTTCGAGATCGAGTATGTGAAAGGTAAGAATAATGTAGTAGCTGATGCATTATCCAGGCGTCCCGCCTCGTTATCTCTTAGTAGTATATCCACAGATTGGAGGGCACTTCTCTTAGTAGAATACTCCAAAAATAAATTCGCTTGCGAATTATTGGACGAGAAAATTCAAGATGACAAGTACAGGATTGTTGATGACATCATCTATTACAAAAACAAAATATACCTCGTTCCAGAATCCACATTGAGGAAAAGGATCATTCAGGCAGCCCATGATTCTGCTTTATCAGGGCATCAAGGTTTCTTAAAGACCTACAAGCAGATTCGAGAGAGGTTCTCATGGAAGGACCTCAAGGGGGAAATTATGCAGCATGTACGGGAATGTGGCATCTGTCAGCAGAACAAGATTGAGAACACCCATCCAGCAGGGTTACTCCAGCCACTACCGATTCCCGAACAGAAGTGGGAAAGCATCTCCATGGACTTTATTTCAGGATTTCCCAAAGTCCAAGGGCGAGATTGTTTATATGTAGTAGTTGACAGACTGACCAAGTTTGCACATTTCTTTTCGATATCATCAGACTACTCGGCAGCTCAAGTAGCTGAGTTATTCTTCAGGGAGGTCTTCAGGTTACACGGGTTACCTAAGACCATTGTCAGTGATCGGGATAGCAGATTCACAGGTGCCTTCTGGAAAGAACTGTTCAGATTGGTGGGGACCGAACTGGCTACTAGTACGAGTTATCATCCCCAGAGTGACGGACAAACGGAAATAGTCAACAAATGGATCGAAGGATATTTAAGGAACTATGTAGCAGGACAGCAGCGAACCTGGATCAAATGGCTACACCTAGGGGAGTATTGCTACAATACTACCTATCACATGTCTATTAGGATGACTCCTTTTAAGGCATTATATGGTTATGAGGCCTTGGACTATGCAAATTTGGCATTTGGAGATAGTAGGGCTCCTAAGGCTAAGGATTGGATACAGGACAGTCAAGACATTCTGAAAATATTGAAGGAAAATTTACAAACAGCCCAGAATCAACAGAAGTTGTATGCCGACAAACACAGGATTGAGCGGAGCTTTGAGGTAGGGGATTTGGTATACTTAAGGCTCCAACATTACAGACAGTCCTCACTTAAGAAGAAAGGAGCAGAGAAGTTAAAACCTCGCTTCTATGGACCATACAGAATAATCAGAAAGGTGGGAGAGGTGGCATAAGAACTAGAACTTCCACAGGAAAGCAAAATTCACAATGTGTTCCATGTATCTAACCTGAAGAAGACCCTTGGGCAACGCATTGCTCCATCTACAGAATTACCTCCTTTAGATGATGAAGGACTGCTGATACTGATTCCCGAACGGATTATACAGACTAGAGAAAGGAAGCTCAGGAACAGGGTAATCAGAGAGTACTTGGTTCAATGGAAAGAACTACCGCCAGAGGATGCCACGTGGGAAGGTGAACAGGTATTGCAACATCCCAGTTTGAAGTTGCTTGAGGACAAGCAATCTCAAGCGGGGAGGACTGTCATGTCCTCTTCCAATTAGGCCTTAAGGCCCAAAACCGCTAACCTATGTGATTCCTATGGGTTCGAGCGGTTACTGACAGCTAGGGAATCATCTAGGGAGCAATGCCATCCATAGAGAATCTAGGGCATCATCATTAGGTCAAGAAGGACCACCAGGGCCAAAGGCCACCTCCGTGCATGCCATCCAAGCATTATTTAATGATGCATGCACTCATTAAGTCTCCATCCGCATGCATGCAAGTCAACTGCAAATTAGAAGATAAAGTGACCTAATTAGGTCAAAGATTAGGGTTTTCGCAGTTGAAAGTTATAAAAGAGGGATAAAGCGAAAGGAGACTTTCACATTTGATGATTATTATTTTGGGAGCTCTTGGATAGCAGCACAGCGTGCCGCACCGCAGTTGGGGTTGGAGATGGAGTCTTCAGCTAGCGGGATTTCGACAGTGAAACATCTGCACTAGTCTCATTCAGGGTAAGCCATACAGGTTCACCATTTTCTCTTACATTCATTCATAAGTTATCCAGTATACGGTATAGATTGTTGCAGGGACACGTGTGCAGCCGTAAGGGGGGTTTTCAGCCAGAAAGCCCTAATCAGTTGCTAGGTCTTTAGATCTCAGTTTTGCTTCGAAACTCAGGCACCATTCTCATCATCAGCATCCTACTCCGGCATCCGGTGATTATCATATCCGACCATGCTCATCCGGAGCAGTTATCAACGATTCCAGGATCGAGGGGGCGTGAGCAGCTGCCTCTCTGGATCAATTCGCTAGCTTGCCTAGAGACCTCAAAAACTCCGCATGGACCAGGCATTCTCTCCGGCACGGGAAGGCTATTAGTCCTACAAATCAGCGGCTTCATCGAACACCTCCCTCACTGAAAACGTCACCCTTATCTAATCGGGGGCTACTGGGGTTTCACCGGAAGCGAAAGATATCAGTTCTTGATGCTTGCATACCCTCTCAGGAGCAGTCCAACCAACTTATCAGTGGTAAGTGTTCATTCTATCTCACAAACCCTAACCCTAATTTTGCTATAGAATAGGGATTTTTGCATGGCAGTTTGCATACCCCGTTGTATCAGAATATTTGCATAGAAATAGAAAATATTGGGATTCGGGATATTACAGAAGATGTCGATATGCGAGCCCTTTGTGAATCCTTAGGAGGTAACGTTGATTTTTGGTCATACACGTTAGCACCTAGATCCATCACCGGATACGACATGTTTACCGATTTATTAAGCAAAGAATGGGGTGAAAGCAGTGATAAATCCATACATCCAAATAATGATTGTCTTGTTGCGGATCAATCTGATGAAGATGATTAGGATAACCATAATGAGATAACTGACGATTTTCCTCATCAAATTGATTCCTCCTCTCCCGATCCAATAGTGGACATGCCTTTGAATGACTCTTCGATGCAAGAGAGTGACGATGATCAAATCTCAACCCTTCAGAATTATGACCTTGATATTGATATAGAAGGGGAACTTATTAAAATCTTGTCATCCTTATCTCAGGAAGGCACAAATAAAGAAGGAGAACAAAATGATCACTATCAAGAACCATCCAAAGTTGAATCTCTCATCTATGAATCCATCGCAGATCTTCATTGCCTAGGTGATGATTATCTTGATTTAAACCTTGATCATATCTCAGAAGAAGATCGATCATGTGATAACTATGATATGGTTGTAAGTGAGCCTGATCAAGAACATTGCAATGAGGATCCTTATCCAGATAATATCGATAGAATTCTTCATCCAATCCTTAATCAGAATATGTTGTTTCAATGTGTGGATACTGAACTTGTTTTGAATCTTGAAATCACTCCTAGAATTAATTTAAAAGCTCTTTCCTTTCATCAAATTCTGAAATCAATTATTGCAAATCTGGGAGAAACTTTTCAATCCACCCTCCCGTCCCAACTTTTCGAATCTTCTTGTATGGGTTTGTGTTCTAATCAATCTGTCATTTTCGAAAATTTTAGTCAAGAGTCTGAGCACGGTCACATAATTGGAGAAAATACACTTCATTTCCCTTCTTGGTCTTCCGTAATGAGTAACATTTTTCAAATTATAAATCTTTCTAATGGGTGGTTTGAGAAGGTGTATAAAGATCAATTTCATCTTTTCTCCATTTTTAAGCAACAAATGGGTTTGATCTCATTCACAGTTTCATTACATTACAACTGGTCCCCATTTGATTTTTCCATCTCTTCTGGAGTGAATAGAATTGAATGTCCTAGTAAGGTAGAGGAGAAAACATAGCACTGTTTGGAATGGTTGAATCATGAGTCATATTGTTTCCTTCCATCAAGAGCAATCTTGTATACTTCTTATGATCCTATCAGTATCTAGATGGATGAGTTTCTAGAAAGTCAATTTCAGCCTGGTCATGATTTCATTCCACATTGTCCAGATCTTTCTTTGAATTTCAAACAGCAAGTTAGAATGGTTTCAATTTTCATTTACATTACTTTTAAACCATCTCTGGCTTGTTGGGTCATTAACTGTAAAGAAAGCTCAATAGATTCATTCAGCAAGTGGTTACATTGGATTTATAATTTTACTTAACACTTGTCTAAACTAGTTAGAGTAGGGTAGGTAGGATTGAATAAGCCTTTCCCGACAGTAGTGTAGAATCTTGCATCATTGATTGAAGCTCACCTTTGAAGCTCTTAGTATAGTTTTAGATTATGTTATCCTGCAAAATAAAAAATCAAACTTTTATTTGAAAGTTATGGTTATAGATTAAATTTATTTTCTGCTTTTCGGTTTCATGCATTTTTATTTCAGTATTTTATATAATATCCACATATTGTTCTGACAACCGGTCTGTGAGTTTGGTATAGCTCTGGACATGCTGCAAGTAGTTGGTGACATTTTGGTAGCGGTTGCAGAGCTGGAAGGATTGATCGAGGATGCGAGAAGCAAAGTACGAGGACAAAATATTTTGAGGTTCTCAAGCGCTCTGTTCAACAAAGCACTTGTCCCAACTGGAGCCAGATGTTATCACATATATGGTACCCAGGCTACCATATTCTATTTTTTAGATACAGTACATTTTTCAGCTAGATCTCTTACATATGAGATGCTGAGATGAGCAGTTTTGATGGATCATTATGTTGTTAGTGGACTATTATACTCTCCCATGTCAGGACTGAGTCTCAGGACACTCAGATTCGAGGACTGATGTAGCCATTTAGTCATTTGCAGAGCAGTTAGTGATGCCCAGATTGGTTCTAGTGTTTTCTCATTGGACAGATGACGGTTCAGATGGATTATTTGCATGGTTATGACTCGACATTTATTTTATTGTGTTATGGATTATCATTGCTATTATACTCATCTTTGTGACATATAATAGCATTTAGTGTCATGATCTCGCGATCATAAATATATGGACTTGGATGTATTTGTATTATGTATTGGTGTCCCTACTTAGACTTGGAAGTTCCTGAACTATACTCATTGGTTTTACCCTCCCTAGGGAGAATAGAGGTAGTCATTCCCACCATTCTTTGGCTTGCTAGTGTTGGCTTCATCTTTCACTGTCTCCACCCATCCATTACCTTCCAGTATTGTTTTTAACCCGACTTACTACTTGACTTATGGCATGGAGGACCTTTCTCAGCTAGAACCTTTGTTGGACAAACCTCCCTGTTTATAGTGTGTCTCGGCTCTGAGTTGGTGACAGAACTTGCCTTTGGTGAGTTGGATTGTATGCCTAAATCATTATGGTCGGTTGTCCCAATGTTTGGCACTGTGCAGAACTCCCCCTAGTCACTTGAGATGTTGTTAGCTAAAACAGAAAGTTCATGTACTACTTGTATTGGAAATGTTTATATATGCGCCCATGGAAAATGTAAACTCTAAAATGTGTTTCTTAATATATACAAGCAAAGGGAAAGAGCAATGAAATGCTAAAATACTTCGTGAAGGGTATAAGAAAAGGTCCCAAAAGCAATGGTTAAATATATGCTATATCCAAATATTGTTGACCTTATAAATTTGAATATGTCATGGATGAAAGCTACAGTTAGTTGTGCTTTTAAGCACTGGTGAAGTCCCCAAAAGGTCATATAGGCCAAAAAGGCCATGGAAATAAAATTGATGGTCCTAATGAACCTGAATCAAACTTGATGTAGACATGATGCCTAAGTTGAATAAGCACTCTCTGAACAACTCAACCATTTGCGAGGCACTGCCATTCCCTGTGTTGTTGTTTGTCCGGCACGTGGTTATAGTGAGTATTCCCTTCCCATATCCAAAGTGTCATGATGTTAAGTTGGTAGTCATCATTTACCCTAGCCTTGTCAATTTCATCCTTCACTCTTCACTTGCAAATTGACTACAACTATGAAGTGAGTATAGTCCTGAAAGTCTAGTCTGAGTAATAATAAATAAAACCATATATATGTATTTGGTTGATGTACCGCCAGTGAGGTGACTGCTACTTGTTATGAATGTTACTTAAATGATTTGTAGAGCATGTCTTAGCCTTGGAACACTTGCAGCAGATGGATGATAGCCTGAGTTATATTATTGGTATCTGGTCATTTACAGGTGATTATATTGTCTGTTGGATATTGTTGATGATCAGGCAGAGACCTGGAAAGGGTATGAGTATGTACCCTAGATGGATTTGGACTCTCTGAGTCTAGTGAGATAGCTTATTTTCAGTTCCGGGCACTTGCAGAGATGATCAGGCTCATTTTACCTTTTTGATGCAGTTTTGCTTCATAGGATGATGTGTCTGAGCAGGGAGATGTTTTATTGGGATCTCCTAGGGCGTTGTATGGGGCATAGGGGGTGCAGCCACTTTATTGTACTATAGTACCCCCATCCCAGAGAGCCTTGTGGGCTCAATTGGACAACGCAGGCACCCTAGGAGGTTGTTTTGGTAGGTTCACATTTCCCGAGGCAAATTAATAAATGATTAAATGGCTATTGAAGACATCCATTTGGGCTACTGAGGTAAGGAAATGACATGGGATGAGTTATGACGATGAGTGTGATCTCCTCTGCACCTTCTCCACCAATTGCAGCACCTGATTGGGCCCACACCTATTTTTCGGGCATTTTTATATTATTTTCTGGAGCTTTTGGGAGGCTCGCAATTTCCTCAAGGAGGCACAAAGTCAACAAATTAAAATATTATATTATTTTATTTTGCCATGCGGCACCCAGAGGGACTTCGTTAACACTGCATGGACCCACCATGTGCTTCATTATTTCTTGTTGAGTGGGGTACCCTCTTTATGGGTGATTTAGTCCACTTTGGTACTTTATGGTTATATTGATCCATGTATTGTATGTTGAGCTCATCTCAACCATTGATTAGAACACTTACATTTTTTAATCTTAACCACTCGTTTTGAAACTGGTTCGGATTTTGGTTCTCTCATTCTATTTAAAGGAGAGAGCTTCTCATTTGTAAGGAGTCTTTGGTTCTTGAATCTAAATAATAGAAAGATTTTTTTGTGGATATTTTTTGGATCTGCTTTGCATCTTATGTTCTTCGGTGGTGATTGGAAAGTCTCTTGCTTCCTAGCATTCAGAATATTGTGTGAGATCTGTATCTTTTTTCGAGATCATTGTCTTGTCTACAGGAGGGCGTTTTCAGATGGAGCGTTTTTGCAGGGGGACCTCAACTCGCTCAGATTGTCTTCGTCTTGTACTAGGGGGTTTTCATTAGCTTCATTGTGATCTATCATTACATCTTGTTACTTTTCTGTAGATTTAGCTTTTTCTTTCGTGGTACAACAAATCTGATATTGTTGACGTTTGCTTGTGCAGGATAGGGGGCGCATTCGACACTTAGAGCATAACGTTGGTCCTAGAACTCACTTAGATCTTCTAGAATTGATCGGGATGGCGAGGATCATCATCATTAAGGCATCTACAAGCATTTCCAAGTAAGATCTACAGGTCAGTCTCTTCTCTTCTAGATCTCAATCCATTGTACCTGCTTTTCTTCAAATTTTTTGAAAAACTTCTAAATAATAAAAATCCAAAAAAATACTTAATCAGGGAACCGCTCGATCTTTGGACAAACCACTACTGGGTTTTGCAGATCGGGCACCCCTCTTACCATATCCTCCTCAACGTTCTCCAGATTGTGACTAGTTTGCCCTAGATCTGAATTTTTGACTGCTCAAACCCCAGCGCCCCTACTAAAATTTTGACTTTTCCAGATTTGATGTTTTCCAAAAAATAATCACTTGGGTTTGTAGATCAGGTCTCCCTCACTCCAGAACACCCCCAACGCTGAGCTAGTTCCTGCCAAGTAGCCCTAGATCTGAAAAACGGACTTTTAGCGTCCTAGCTTCCCTCATCAAATTTTGACTTTTCTAGACCTGATTTTTTCTGAAATTTTCTGACTTGGCTTTGTAGATCAGGCCATTCTGATCTCATCTCTCCTCCAATGCTGAGCTGATAGTCTCTTGGTTGTCCTAGATCTGTAGATCTACCTCTCCAAACCCTAACACTAGCCCTCCTTCTGTTGGTTTCCCTGTAAACTGAATCCTCCGGGCCAAACACTTTTTTGGGTCCATAGATCAGGGCATATACCAGGTGGGTTCACTTTAATGTTGTGCAGATACTGACTCCATTGCCCAAAGCCCAACATGCACTGATCTCCAAGCCTAGCGCTAGCCCTCTTTTGACCTCTTTCCCCTGAAGGTTGACTGCTCCTCGATGACTCAGGTAATCTGACATTGTCATATCTCTCATTGAGTCTATCCCTCTGATACTAGATAGTCCCAACTCTGTCCTTACTCACCCTGCCTCGATTACGTTTCCCAAGGCAGCGGTTATCTTCATCAGTTGCTAGTACCTCAACCCTAGATCTAGTATTACCCCGATAGGTCACTTGTATTCCACTTTGGATCAACTCTCATACGACTGAAGCCCTCATCCAAAGCCCTAGTCCACTTAGTATCATCTTCCATAGACCTAGAGTTTCCAATTACCTTACACCTTACGTACCTCAAGCCATACTTGATCTGATCTGGTGTCTAGGTTTGATCTCTCCTATCAGAAGTAGATCTCGGTCTCCCCCGTTGTTATCTTGGACTTAGGGAACATAAAGCAAAGACTGCCTTGATTGGCGTGACAACCATCCATTTGGGACTCTAGGCAGTCTTGGTTCCACCTCCTTAGTTGCTTGTCCCTCTACCGTCCATCCGGATCTATCTCACATAGGCAACTACAAGGTTGGTGATAACACTCTACATGTCCCCAATGTGCGTTTCCCTGCTCCCACGGTCCCCCGTCCCGAAAACTTGGTGGAACACTGCATATTATCCATTTGTTAGACAACCAATTCTCTAGTGTTTTCCAAACTAGCAAATGTCACAGAGGTTTTCTTGTCTTCCCAATCTCCAAGAGTGACTCAAGCCTTCCACTGATCGAACAATTCACCTAACTAAGCCTATTGAATACCAAACCATCCACTCCAACCAATGAGGAAGGTTATCTTTGAAATATTGTGTGATGGCTTTCATTAGAGGATAATATGTATATAACCCATTTACATATGCTCTATGTTTTGTTATGTTGACATGTGATGCAATGCGTCACATAATGATCATAGGTTATAGGATAGAACCTTATGCTTAGTTTTTCATAAATACTGCAATAAGTGTTTGCACTCCTCTATGGGTTTGATATATGGCTTTCCCATCATTTTTCATTTTGGTAAAAAGTTTGGTCAAACTTTGACATTTTGACTTGGTCAAACCGGAGTTTGACAAAGTCAGAGGGGTCAACCAACAACATGGGACAGTCACATATACATTAGTCATCATATCTCAGCTTTTGGACCCCTCTAAATAACATTTGTAGAATTTTGGGATTAATTGGCTAAAAATGGAAGTATTTTCTTAAATCTAGAATTTTAGCCTAAGTAAATTTTCTAGAATTTTCTTAATTGTTTGGAGCCGATTCTAAAAGACATATTTCAGATTGGATTTGGGCATAAAATTGGTGCATCTTCCGATTTGTGACGTCAAGGAACTCATTTGTGGCATCAGATTTGCATTCTAGGAAAGGGAAGTCAAGGATCCAATTAATGGCACATTAATTAATTTTATCCTAAGGTCCAATTTAAAAAATTCCTAAAGTTCAATGTGTGGTAACAGAATTCTGGAACCTTGAACTAATGACATAGATAGTCTTGTTTTGGGCTCCTAAACACATTTTGATCATTCCCATATCATTTTGACTTGAGTTCACTCAACATTTGACATGGCACATCTAGGTGGGGCACACTCTCTCACTTGGGGCCGTGCTTGGCAAATGAAGATCAATACTTTAGCAATTTGGATGATGTAAAATGTGGAAAAGACCACCAAAGGGATCCCCTAGTGGCCCCAAAAAATGCAAGACAGCTACCACATAATCGTTCCATCATTGTGCATGGGCTCATGGAAGCAATTTACCCCCTTCCAAGTAAAAAATCATTTTCAGCAATTTTTCAAAATGTAAATGAGAGAAAGGATCCCATCCATTGATCTTCTTCTCCCATCTTTAAATCTCAGCCCTCTATCACATTGGCTAGGGATTTTTCTCACTCTCCTATAAAAGAGAGTGAGCTCTCGAATGTATGGACTCTTAGCTCATTTTCAGCAATTAATAAAATCATAATTCTCTTGTGCAAAAATCCAATGTTGCTGGGAGTGTTGGATGAATTTTTCTCTTGTTACCTCTGCTATATGCTAGACTTCAATTCCTACTTATCTTGGACATTATTTTGTGTGTTTTTCATGCAGGAAGGAAGAGCCTAGTTTGCCCCAATGCTTTGGTCCTCACTGTGAAGGGGGTTTTGCTAACCAGAAATCAATTTTCTCTTTGAAATTTGTTTCTTGCCATTTCTCTTCACTATTTTGGATTGTGTAAAACTGAGTTACATTAGTTTGGTGATTTTTCTGACTAATGTCATCTTTGTGTTGCAAAGTTTGAAGTGACCAAGTGCGCCCAGGCAAGGAGGCGGGAGTTTTCCCTTGGACAGAGATTTATTCATAGGCTATTAGAAAGCGGAGAGGACTTCATCGGCCATCTGGAATAAGGTGAGTACCCCAGGACTTTGAGTTAGAAACTCTTGTCATCTCTTTTAGCTATTCTCTTTGAGTGTTTGTTGCATGTGGGGGATTTGAGTAATGTTTAGATGGCTGTTGCTTTCATGTCTTTTTAGGGGGTTGCTTTCATCATTATCTTGCATGTTTATAGACTCCATAGCGCCTCCTTTCTAGGCACTAATCTTAGGTTGAAAATCAACTACCTGGGCATTTCCCTTTTCCCTTCATTTGCATATTTTACTTCGATGTTCATACATTTCACATCTGCTATATTTTTCTACAGCGAGTCTAATCTGGCGTTAGAACTTAGAATCATTTTCTAAGCTAGCTCAACCCTCAACTTTGACCCAATCTTGTCCTCAACTCATATATTAAGTTCGGGGTCACTAGTTTGTGGGTTGTTTCTTTATCTCTAGCACAAAGTCCATTCGGAATACTTCATATCAGCCTGCTAGATATAGTTTGTATGATGGTTTGTCCATTTTCACTGACAAATATTTGGGACAGCCTTCATTGAAGCTTGCTCTCGGTACCTTTTACAAACCAGGTAGATCGTTATACATCCCAAGTAGCCTGTGCATCATTTCCCATCTGTGTGCTGCTTGTTGAATGCATTCTGCGAGTTTTTAATCTATTGCTCGTATCCAATTTTGCTCTTAGAGTGAGATCCCCAATACCCATTTACCGTATTTGTTAAAACCCCTGAAGGTGCCCTGTTTGCTACACAAATCAGTTCTGGAACTACTTTAGGAAAGTTGAGTTTGTACTTAGGAAAGCAGGACAGGGGACACCTCTTGTGGCTAGTCTGGGACTACCCTCCACAGATATGAGAAGCCTAAAGAGAGAGGAAGCCCAACGTAACAAATTGGGGCAAAGTCCTAAGGTATCACGGGTTTAGCGGTCACCATTCTCTGCCACAAACAGATACCGCTACATTTTGTGATAACACCTCTCTTGTCCAAAAGTCGTTTCCTTCTTAAGTGAGGTGCTCCTCCTTTTTGACATAAAAGCATGATGTGACCACTTACTCTATTTTTGTCATTGTTTTACCATGTCAAGAGGGGTTTTAGTTGAGTTTAAGTCTTTCTAGTATAGATTTAGGGCTTGAATCAAGAAAAGAATCGTTTAATGAGAAAAGTTGAGTTTCTAGTCCTATAAAAAGAGAACTCCTCTCTCTCATTTATTTGGTTGGTTGTCATTTCACACAAGAGCTATCCAAGAGCTATCTTTTTACACTAGAAGAACATCAATAATACAAATCATTCTTGGCTTTGGAAGTAAATCATCAACAACAATGACATTATACCAACTACCTATCAAGGAAACAAAAAGCATAGGTCCATGCACTTTTGAATGGATCAAATCAAGACTCCCTCTTGATCTATGCTCACTGCTAGGAAAAGCAGTCTTGAAGTGTTTACCAAGAGCACATCCCTTGTAGACAATTTCCTTCTCTAGCTTGAAATATGGAAATCCTTACACCAAGTTCTTCAAGAGAGGAGATGCAGCATAATGCAAATGACCAAGACGTTTATGCCATAACTCACACAACTTGGTACTGCCATGCACCAAAGCACTATGATACACCAGATCTACTTGCAGCTTGTAAAGGCCTCCAACTCGAACCCCTTTTGCAACAACATAGGTTCGATTTCGAAAGATGACCTTATGAGCAGCAAACTTACACATACAATGAAGATTTCCAATACATCACATGGGTTTAGCTTGGGAGGTTAGGAGGAATGATTGTTATCCTCCCCGCCTAGGTACAATTTCCGCAAGTGACATATCGGTCATGTCAGAGTAAGGCTAATAGGGTAGGCACCACCCTTGAGTGGGACCCCCAACCTACATAGGCATGTCTATAGACGTCTCAGCCCTAGGCTGAATTATGGTTTTCCAGGTATATGTCACTTGCAAGCTACTTCATATACCTGGGGAGGTTGCTAGTTCCCTATGCCCCAATTTTTTTCAATAAAAAAAATGAAAATTTCCAATACATGAAACTGGAAGAAGATTCTTCTTCAACCTAGGAACAAATAGAACATCTCTCAACTCAAGAACATTACATGAATGCATTTGACACAAAATGGAGCTAGCTCCTCTCAATCATCACCAAGCCCCACACCCATGCCTCCCTCTTGCTCCTGAAATCTATTTAAGAGTGACTTGGCATATGTCATATGTCATATGTCTCAAAGCTCCACTGTCCACATACCATCCAAACTGGACACAGTGTTAGAAGCCAACAAGAAACCAAAGCATATGCATCATAGAAAATCAACAATATGAAGGAAAAACAACCCTTCCAATGGTCCAAGTGCTTCTCACAAGCAACAACCTCAACAAGGTCAAACATATCTCCCAAGTATATCGTTGTTGAAATACAAACCCTCTCTTTCACCAAAAGAGCAATCTCATCTCCTATGTCTCCAAGTGATGAAAGCCTAACCTTAATAAACAAAATGCTCTAAAAGAAGCAACAAACCTAGCACCTCCAAGATGATAGAGAAAGTACAAAGATGAAGAACAGAGACAGAGAGAGGGAGAGAGAGACTAGTGAACTCCTCTCAAATCTCTAACATGAGATAATGAAGTGATGATTAAGTTATGAAAGGACCCTCTCCTTCCTCTATATATATATGGGAGGTATAGGAGGACAACAAAACATATGTGGGCCTAAGCCTTTACAAGTAACCTACATAGCCATAAGTAATCTCACAAGTATGGAACGCAACATTCCAAGGGTACACATCTCAAGCTCCATGGTGATGTCATACACATGCAAGGCTCCAATGCAAGGGCAGTCCACAAGATGTGACCAATACTCCTACAAGCTTCCAAGGACTTCAACATTCCTCCTAAACCACACACTCCACTAGTTCCACTCCTCCATAAATACTATCACAACCAAAGCATCCCCAAGTCAACTTCATGCATCCACGCAAGTATCCAAGCTACCTCATGTTGTCTATGGCTCAACGCCCTCCTCCTAAAAGACAAACACTCCTCCAATGAAAGATGTTCTTCAAGCAAGAAACCCCCTCCATGTTCCCAACATGTAGAATGTCACCATGTTGTCTGAATCTTTCCAATGCTCAAAGGATGAATTTCATGAAAGCACTTAACTGGATCATGCAATCAATAAGTAACCTATATCCAATGTGCAAATCCATTACAAACCACCCAAGGGCTAATCATACACCATAAACCCCAAATCTCATGAAGCACCCCAAAACATGGTGTTAACACTTTCAAAGCTAAGTTACATGAAACATGGAAACGTGTACAAGTTTCAAAAACAGGAACGCTTGGAAATATGACACCCCCCCAAATGGGTACATAAGGGGAAACATAGTATATATATTTATATATATAGTTTTATTAATAACACATTATCTTAAAAGAAATTAAGAATGATAGGTTAATTTGTAGGTAGGTTTAGAAACGATTTAGAGGTTAATTTGTTTTCATTTTCCATAATCAAGGGTCTTTTAGACTTCCCATGGGTCGCAAGCCGCTCAAAGGCCCTTGGAGGTTTCCCAAAAGTTTCTGAGTTTCAGTGAGTTTCCGGTACTGATACGTGGGTGTTTTAGGAGTTTCGTGCAACATAGTTTCAAAGTAAATGTGAAAGCTACCACATGCATTTATGTTGAAGATATCAACTGCTACAAAGAATATCTACCCCTGAAAGGAGTGTGATTCCACTAGCATATATTCAGAGGACAGTGATCTAGCTGTAGTAAGCTCTCGAGTCTCCAGAGTCCAAATGTCAGTGTTTCACCATGCACCCCACATCACATGAAGCCCACCCTTAAAATGGTGCAAACACATTCATAGCAACCAAAAAGCTAACAACTAGCCCATAAGATTGTATATGGATCACTACTATGTTCTTGGAGACGACTGCATGAATTTGCTCCTTTTAGCATCATATTTCTATCTGTTTTTTTCTTAGTGATATTAGTTTTCAATTTAGTTATAGACCTTTTGACATTTTGCAGATCACATTTTCAACAAAGTGCATATTTACATGAGCGAGAGCACTGTCACTGTAGGGCCAGTTTGTTCAGTGTCAAACATCGTATATCATATATCAAGACAAAACAGTCAACATAGCAAGCATAAAAGTGCCCTCTAAATTTGAATGATATTACAATTCTTTAATCATGAAAATTTGAGACTCATTTGCATTCACATATACTCATGAATTCTAAAAATATGTGAAGTTATATGGAATATTTCAATCTACATGACAAAAAACAGTTACTACTCTGCAGGTACATTTTATACCAGGCCTTGGTAAACAAACAGGCTTTTTGTAGCATATTGTATTTAATAATTTATAGCCAATATTGAACAGTAAACAAACACCAAGATGATTGATAAAAAATTAAAATAAACAAACAGGTTTTTTGTAGCATATTGTATCTATAGCCAATATGCAACAGTAAACAAATACCAAGATGATTGAGAAAAAATACAAATACAAATAATTATCAGTGTTCCACCAAGTTTCCGGGACGGGGGGGCGTGGGAGCGGGGAAACGCACATTGGGGACATGT
>LPNX010310620.1:349324-401937 GCA_001517045.1 Pseudotsuga menziesii | reverse complement strand
CATCTCCTTTTAGGGAATTCAAGCTGGATATGAAAAACAGGGTAAGTGGGGGCTTAGGTAATTAGATTCACTTTCCTTTTCTTGTACTACAATCTACAATCAATCTCTTTACTTCACAAGTTCTTTTTTTGATTATTTTAAAATAAACCTTGTATCTTAAACATCAAGATTAAAATAAATCTTTAAAAATTTACCAACCAAGCTTCTCTATCTCCTGCTCCTCTACTCGGTTATCACCCTCCGGGGTACTCCGAGATACGACCAGGGGAAAAGGAAGTCGTAGTCTAATAGGCATCCATCTAGAGACTTTTGAATCGATTAAAAACAGTGACTCGAAAGCTGCAAGGGGTAGCAGGCTGGGGACAGTCTCCAGGCGCTTCGTCGTCCTCCTTGTGAGCATCGGGCCATTGGGGTTTGACCTATGAGCTAGGGGTGGGCTTGCTCCCACCTGTTGAGCGCAACAGCATTCCATCTTCGGTTTGAGAAGAACTGGATCGGGGTAGTCACACCACCGGATCTAAGACTTAACTTCAAGAAGAAAAACTCTAATTAAAATTTATTAAAATTTACCAAGAAACATTGCAAAACGCCCTACAAACACAGATTACTTCTTTTACTACAATCGTTTTCACTTCGTCTTACTGCAAGCACTACAATACATTTATTTCAAGCATTTTTTTACTACAATCGTTTTCACTTCGTCTTACTGCAAGCGCTACAATACATTTATTTCAAGCATTCTTTTACTACAATACAATACTACAATTTTACTTCCAACATTTTATTTCTCAGCACATTTATTTATTTTCGATTCAGTAAATGAGCATGTGGTGGATGTTAACTGTTTAAATCTTTTTTCACACTTTACATTTACTGCTGGTTTAGTAATTTGTATTCATAACGATTTTCTGCCAGTTCGCAAGTTTATTTCATTTTGTCCATACAATTGTTTTATTTCATTGCTGTTTATAATCATATTGTTTATCCTTATATTTCTTTATTAAACACTGAACCCATAATTTAATCGTAGATTAACATTTCTCTTTTAAAAAAGATACATTGTACCTTTTGACTCCATTTAGTATAGGCACTGGTCTTATAGTTTTGTAAATCTTAATAAAAGATCCCATTAATTAACCTTCAATTAATTAATAAACCTGGAACATAGTCTTTCCATAGGGACTACCCCCCTTCGCTCTGTTGGGATCTTGCCTAAACGGAGGAGCTGTAGACTGTGGTGACAGTGGTCCCCAGCTCTCGCTTGCCCCCAAGGACACACATAGCAGGTTGTGACTTTCCTGCGTCTTAAAGTGTGAATTAGGCGGCAACAGGTCTTGATTACAACTTCTCGGTAACATCGGCGAAAAAATCGGGAGAAATCGGCAAAAGTCGGTAAACATTAAACATATAAAGCAATAATAACATCAGAAAAACGTATTGGAACATAAATATGAAGAAAGCACTGATATATATCATCATCATGTAGTCATGCCAAATATAAAACGATACATCAAAGTTGATACTGAAAGTCTGAAACATCATAGTTGTCCAATCAAGGACTCAAAAGTGTATAAAGTTTAAACAATACAAAATGACATAACATATATAAATGTATCTGAGGAAAACTAGCATCTAGCTATCTAATATCAATGCCCTCTTCCCCTTTTACGGGAAAATATCATGGGTCTCTTGTCAGGCCTGCTAAGAAGTAAAAAAACAAGCATGATATTTTCCATTCTAATTTTTTTAAACCCCCATTTACATTGGGACTGTTTTTCATTTTTTGGGGCATGGAAATCAATGGCAAAATAGTAAAAACAAATAGCAAAGACATAGACAAGAAATAGGCAATGAAATAGTAAAACAAATATGCAAAAAATCTTTCAAACAGTCCATGGCAAAAGATAGAAAAACAATGGATAAAATGCACATACCTTCAACACTTGGCGCTTTTTTAGAAAAACTCGCGCTTTTTTCTAAAAAAGCGCGCTTTTTTAGATCGCGCTTCCAAATTTTTTTTAAAAATCGTGATTTTTCCCAGGTGAAAAATCGGCCTGAGGAAAGAATCGCGATTTTTCCGATTTTGGCCGATTTCTCGGCGATTTTTTCAAGCTTGCTCGTTACTATTCCCATGTGTGAATGCCTCAAATAAAGCTAAAAATGTCTTGTACTCTCAAGGATGACGCTCATAAATCAAATATCAATGCAAATAGAAAACTATGGGAGATACTTCCAAGTTCCCTTCTCCCAAGTTCTCAAAGCCAAATCTAAAACAAAAGTGACTAAGTGAATGAAAGTGCTACGAAATGCAAATAAATGAAATATCAAAGAAAACAAGAATCACAACATGAAGGCACAAGGATGGATGACCCATGCAGCACTTTCTTACGCACTCATGTGGAAAAAACATATTAAATCCTAACTCTTGAAAGTTAAGGATAGACATATCACTCTTATATTCCTATGATGGTTGTTTCATAAAGACCTCATTTCTTCCCTAATATGTAATTCACTTTATGTACCCCAACTTGAATCAGGTAGCTAAGCTATGCATGTTAACTTAGGGGTCTCACGTCTAATAAGGATTTTAATAGGGTCACACCAATGTTAGACTGGATGAGTAAAGGTTAAATCAGTCATTGAATTGTTAAAAGGGTATGATTGTAACTTAATTCCATGCATTATTTTCAAGTTTGATAATATTTCCTAAGTTAAATGATGGGTTAACATTTAGCACTAGAGTGATTTATCTTACACACATGCTATGGCACTTGATCTATTATGTTTGATGGCTATTAGGCACTCTCCTATGCAGTGCTACACTTGGAGACAGTTTCACTTAATGTTTCCTAACATTCAATGAGGTTGTCCCCCTATCGCATGATGGATACCACCTTCATTTTTGGACCTACACGTCCCACATTTGGACCATTATCACATCACTTGATAGACATTGGAGCTTATTTGTGTGGGTCATCCCACACGTGGGAGACTTTGGAAGCCATTCCATGCATTTGAGGAGGGCATTTTAGGGTTTTGACCTTAGGATGGCCCCTCCTACCACTTGGCACTATTTTGGAGGCTAACACTCACCCATTTGATGAGTTTGTTGCAAGATTTAACTATTTTTTAGGGTTGACGTCCTCCCTTGAAATTTTAGACCACACATGGGATCATTGAGGAGAGCACCCTATGTTTTGGGCTTTGTTGGCTATGCATGGTCATTTGTTCAACCATTCTAGAGGAGCACCCCTCCCTATGAGGATTTATTGTACCATTCCTATGTATCTTTGACCATTACTAAGTGGAGTTGTCAGAAAATCTTAACTATGGAAATCTTCCTCGTGAGTTTTTTGGTGTGTTAGTCATGGGGGGTCAAAGTCACGTCCCTAGTGCTTATTTATGTATAAAGTCATTTTATGTAACTAAATAACGTTATACTTCAAATTTTAAGTTGTGGGTCCCATTATAAGTTGTGCTTTTAATTATTATTTTTTTATTAATAAAAGTGCATTTAATGAGAATCATTGATCTTAAGAATTAATCCTAGCCTTTGATGAGTTGGTAGTTAGGGTTAGTTATTAAAAGTGAAGTATAAAAGAATGAAGGGACAAAGAGAAAAAACACGTCGAGGTTGAGAGATCAGATTAAGATAAAGAGCATGATTTCCAAGAGAAGACAAAGACATAGTTTTCAATGCAGCTACAATATGACATCCAGTAGGGACGTGATTTCCAAGATAGCAGCTGAGTTCAGTCTCGATTTCCAAGGCAATCTGACAGTGAGAATTTCTGCATGAATTATGTAATAGTCTGAATAGTCAGTGGCACATTTTTCAAGGCAGAAAAAGGTTAAATATGTTGCTGTAAATTTCTAACAGGTCATACAGCAGGTCGTACTGTAGCACGCATTTCAAGACATCAGGTGGTTGCTCTGGTTCTAGCACATGTGGGCAGTCTGAATTAAGATAAATCTGAATTTCCAAAAAATAACAGCACGGGATTAAGATAAGTTTGAGTTTGTCTTTGTAATTTGGAAGTGAATTTCTGAGTTGTGAGATTCAAAAAAATTGCTCTTCTTATTAAATTCTCTCAAGGGTTTTCCCATTTTGGGTTTTCCCTGGTCAAAGTTGACCTAAATCATTCTGTACATGGTTAATGTTCAGCATTTATGCGTTTGAAGATTTTAGCATGAGTGTTTTAATTCTTTAAAGTTTGAAAGTCATCTTTGAGTTTAAAACCTACAGTTGCTAAGTGTTTGACAAAACACCTAAAAGGAAATTTTGTGATTGTCATATTTTTTTCATGGTATCAGAGCCAATCTGAACAAGGCAGTAAGCAGACTGTTGTTAAACAATGATTTTAGTAGAAGGCAGAAAGGTTGTGACAGTCTTTCATATATTGAGAGGTTCTTGTTGGTCATGACCTGATTGATATGATGAACATTCGGTACAAGTACAGGTTGGAAAGGGTGTCCAACTATGTGCCATGGAAAGTGAGAGTCACTGCAATGCTCAAGCAATGGAAGATTTGGAAATTTATCAATAGCACTGTGACCAAACCCACTGACAAGGATGAGCTTGAAGAGCATGAGGTGCTCAACGCTAGGGCTCAGAGGGTGATATTAGACAGGGTTAAAAATCATGTGACCGCACATTTGGCTGAGAAGAAAACAACTAAGGACATGTGGGACACCTTAAACCAACTGTTCGAAGCCAAGAATGAAAACCACAAGATGGAAATCAGAGACAAGTTGCATAATGTTAAAATGATGAAAGATGAAAATGTGGCTTCCTACCTAACTCGTGTTGCTCAGGTGAAGGACGAGTTAGCTGCAGTAGAAGAGATATTTCCAGACTCAGAGTTGGTGAGGATAGCCCTGAAGGGCTTCACTAAAAACTGGCATGTCTTTGTCAAGTGCATTGTGGAAAGGGAGAAGCTTCCTAGTTTGAGTAGGCTCTGGGATGACTTTACCCAGGAGGAGATCCGGGAGGGATCTCAGAGCGGTCAGATCAGTGATGATATTCAGCAGAACGTTGCACTCACCACCAAAACCAAGAACAAGAAAAAGAAAGACATAAACAAGATCAGATGTTTCTCATGCAACCAATTTGGACACTATCCATCAAACTGTCCAGAGAAGGAGGAGAAGAAGAGGGATGTAGCAGCATCTTCCTTAGTGGAGGAGTATGCTGCTAACTTTGAGCAGGAGTTCTTTCTAGCATCCTTCGATTCCAGCATGGGAAGTTCGACCTTTCATGATACCTGGATAGTTGACAGTGGGTTAACTAGGCACATGACTGGGTTGTATGGTGTCTTTCGAATTATCACCGAGTTGGGTCCTGGACACTTTGTGTAGACTAATTTTGACAATCCTCAGGTAGCAGTACAGGGAGTTGGAACAATACGGTCCCAACTGGACCTTAGAGAGCTTCTGGAGGTGAACGAGGTCCTGTTGTCCCAGGGATGGGAGTCAAAAAACTCTCCGTTTCATCCCTGGAGGATGATGGATTCACAATGATGGTAAGATCTAGACATGTATTCCTCTATCGAGCGGAGAATCCAGTTGACACCACTATTCTTCTCAAAGACATGAGGGACAGACTTTATGTGCTACGAGGGTATATTGTGCATCTAGGATCAGGAGGTTGGTTGTCCGAGACAGAGTCTGTGAATAGAGCAGAAGTTGCAGGTGATCAGTTGATGCTTTCAGATGAAGAGAGTGGATCTCTTCAGAGTATTGGCATGAGACTCATCCAGTACAATGTATATGAGCAAGTACAGCAGGCTCATGCAGAGTTTCATGGTTTTGAGTTTCAATTTCGGTTCAAAAAATTATCTCTGAGGCATATTTCAGAGCAGTAGGGAGCTTCTATAGGGAACAGGCACTCAGATGATGAAGATACTAGCAGTGTCAGGAAGGCCTCCCTCATTAGGAGGGAGTGTTAGAAAATCTTAACTCTAGAGGTCTTCCTCATGAGTTTTTGGGTGTGTTAGTCATGGGGGTGATAAAGTCACGTCCCTAGTGTTTATTTATGTATAAAATGACTTTATGTAAATAAATAAAGTTATACTTCAAATTTTAAGTTATGGATCCCATTATAAGTTGTGCTTTTAATTATTACTTTTTTATTAATAAAAGTGCATTTGATGAGTTGGTAGTTAGGGTTAGTTATTAAAAGTGAACTATAAAGAATGAAGGGACAAAGAGAAAAGAACCAAGGCTGATAAATCAGATTGAGAGAAAGAGCATGGTCTCCAAGAGAAGACAAAGACATAGTCTTCAAGGCAGCAACAAGACAACATCCAGCAAAGGCATGATTTCCAAGATAGCAGCTGAGTACAAGCTTGATTTCCAAGGCAGACTGAAAATGAGATTTTTTGCACAAATTTTGTATTAGTCTGAACAGTCACTGGCACATTTTCCAAGGAAGCAAAAGGTTAAATCTGTTGCTCTAAATTTTTGACATGTCGTACAACAGGTCATACTGTAGCATGCATCCCAAGATAGCAGGTGGTTGCTCTGGTTCTGGCACGTGTGGGCAATCTGAAAATTTTCCTCCTGTTTGGCACAAATTTCCAGAAATGAACAGCAAGGGATTAAGATAATTCTGAGTTTGTCTTCGTAAGGGTTTTCAACTTTTCCCATTTTGGGTTTTGCCCTAGTCAAAGTTTACCTAAATCATTGTGTACATCGTTAATGTTCAGCATTTGTGTTTGAAGATTTTAGCATGAGTGTTTTAATCAGGACACGTAGGACAAGTTATATATATATGAAAAATATAGACATAGATCCAAATTTTTACAAATATTCAATAGAAATCAGAATCAATGCACATTTAACATTAGTAATTAGTATTACACATTTACTAGTCAAATCAGTAATCATAATGAGATTATGAGACACATAGATAATTCATGATACATTATATTCATGATAGTCATAGATCAAGATGTCAATACTCAAGAGTCAGAACCATATTTCTCATTAAGTCATTAAAATCTAAATGTATTACATAGATGTCGGAATGCCACTGGCAAATGCCAAATAAACCAATAGTAATAGTAAATACAAAAAGGTGTAGACCAAGATGGAAGAATGAAGAGTCTCATCTATCAATAGTCCTCCTCCATGCTTGAATCAACAAACTCATCACTTCTCTCTTCTTCCTCCAACTCCTCCTCCTCCTCTCCACCCATCTGAGGATCAATATCTGTTGGTGTGGAGGATGACCCCTCCAAAGGATCACTATCATCAAACGTCACCGGCTCTAACACTAGATCATTAAGATCCAGGTTGGCTAATGCCAACTCAGTACTATTGTCCAAACCCATATCACTAGGAAAGACATCCCACATCTTTGTCTTCCCTTCACCCACTCCTCCCTCTTCTTGTAAATAAGACAAAGGTTGGTGTGCACATACACCATTGTCTCTACACTGGACTGCTCAAGCCTGCTCTTCTTCAAACTGTACAAGTTGCCATATGTATTCCTCTCACAACTAGAGGATGATGTAACTTGAGAGATGATCCTCAAAGATAGCTTCTATAGAAGAGGGCATGTTGCCCCATGAGTTGCCCACCAATTGTAGGGCTTCTGGAACAGAGAAACTCTGTTTCTTACGAGAAAACCCAATGTAAATAAAATAAATAATCCATGTATGGATAATAAAGTATATTTGATAAGATAAGATGACGATATTACATTTACAATGANTATATATATATATATATATAAATATATTATGTTATATTTTTATTTTTTAATATAACATTTCCTTCCCCTTAGAGAAGCTCTGTCCTCAAAGCTTTATAGAAGACAACACTTATGTCTGATTTTTTTTGAACCATCATCTCTAGATTTTTTCTTTTAGTATTTGCGACACTTAATGAAATGAGACGATACGAGTTACAAATTCCAAAGAAGAAATGTCGCATCGTCGCTGATGTGGTCCATCCGAGATCTATCTTCATCGGAGCTATTTTATGGTTTTCTGGGGTGGTTCTTCTCGTTTGTTGCCTAGTATGTTGATTTGATGTTCTTGTTTGTCTGACTACATAACCCTTATGTGCATGTTCATTTTGACCCTGTCGTTGGTCAAAATGACATTTATAATTGGGGTGTTGATAAGGAGTTTTTGTTGTTTGTTCTTCTACTGGATTGACTTTTTTTTGAACTGTGACGAAGACTAAATTTGTGTTTATTTCTTCTTCTTCAACTCGAATTTGTCTTCCAAAAAGTCTGGATGCTTCCTTCTATATTTGTGCTACATTGTTCTCCAGTAAATTATTATTACTCTGAATCTTCTCGAATCTATCGTCTTGAGACTTTTTGTCCTCTTTTAATTTCTCGATTTGTTCCTCTAGTTCTTGATTAACCTTCTTTAGGGCGGAATTTTCTTCGTCCTTTTCCAGTGATTTTTGCTGGAGAGCTTGAATCTTCTCTTGTAACTTTTCTCTACATTGAACTTTATCCTTTGCCCTCTTGATTTGAAGCAGCAATTTCTAATTATGATCTCTTAGACTAGAGATCTCTTCATCTCATTCTTGTATGTCCTTGTCGAATTTATTCCTCTCAATTTCAAATCCCTTAGTTTGTTTGGTGGATTCCCGAATACTCTCTTTCATTTTGGTATTTATTAAATCATTAAAATACTTCTTGTCATTCTCAAATTGTAATTTTTTATTGCTTTCCTTGTAGTATCCTAATTCACTTTCAAGTTTTTGTGATTGCAACTGTGAGTTACCTTGCTCATCTTTCATGATAAAATATTTACCACATATTGGGCAGGAGCGATTGCCATTTTTTAAAAATGTCAGATATTTGAATTCCATTTCGCAATAGGGACACTTAGTCCAAAATTTAGATTTATATATGGAATCCATAATTTCTTCAATATATATACAATGCTTCGATATCTTCCAAGACTTCATTTTTATTTATTTATTTTTACTAATATCTTCTTTGACTTTCTTTTTTTTTCTTTATATATATATATATATATATATATATTTTAATTCACAAAAACCTTTTTATAATTTGAAGTGAAATGTTCACTTTTAACATTTAAATACCCCTTAATATTTGAATATCCTTTAAATATTAACCTTTAAGGCCTTGATTTTTATTTGAAGATCACGATCATTGTGAATGATAGTTTGGAACTATCACGACTTAACGATGGTGACAATTATGTTTCCTTGGTTGAACAGTATGCCTAGGTTTGGAACCGTCAACTATATGCCTACTTCCCTTCACACAGTGACAGGTATAGCTAGATGTCGACACACCAAAATTTAGTGATGACCTGAGCATTGACACTAGACTTTTTTTTAGGCGTCGGTTATTGTGGTAGTTTTAAAGACAGTGGTGAACACACAGACCCTGGCAATTATAACTCTAATACCGTAATTCTTTTATTTGGATGTGACAGCAACGGTTGCTCTGAATGGTGCTCGATACAGATGAAAGATAGGCAGGTTGCTCAATACCGACAGATGGCAGCTCGATAAGGACAACAATGGCCCACGAATTTTTTTTTATAATTGCTCAATGTTGATTCTGTAATTATCATACTCTGCAATAACACCAAGTTGCAATTATGTTTCTGCGTATTTAACGATCCTTGATAGTTGCAGATCAACCTGCGTAGATGAATGGCGGTTGTGTTGGTGACTTTTGCAGCGACCTTCACGCAATTTTGGAAATGGCCAACAGACAAACCAAAACGTAGGGATGGGTAATGCGTGGCGATGGCAGGTGTGACAAGCTGAAATGGCGGCGCTAATGCGTAAAGGCGAGGGAGGGACGTGAGTGGAAGGGCACGATGGTAGAGGGAAGAGTTGAGAGTCACGTTTGGTTGAAGCATAAGTGAGAGAGATGAGAGAGGGTTGGGTGAGAGGGAATCAGCGTGGGTGAGGGAAGAGTTGTTTAGACGTGGAGAGGACGGAGGCGTGAGTAGATTGGAGTGAAGCGAGCAGAAGGGAGCGCAGGTTTGGGACTCGAGGAAGATTGGTGCAATCAATGGAGTAGCGGAAGTGAAGTTATGAAGAATGCAGTGCGTAGAGCGAATTGAGTTCTGAAACTTCCAAAATTATTTGGCCAAAAGCTAATATCAGTCGAATGCCGAAGAAAGGGCTATGATACCATTGGAACAGAGAAACTATGTTTCTTACGGGAAAACCCAATGTAAATAAAATAAATAATCCACGTATGGATAATAAAGTATATTTGATAAGATAAGATGATGATATTACATTTACAATGATGAGTCTTATATAATCCCATCATTCCTTTACTAAGAGGCATGTCTCTTGATTTAATTAATTAATTAATCATTAGTATTAATATTAATGATATTATTTATATATATATATATAAATATATTTTTATTATGTTATATTTTTATTTATTTTATATAACAGCTTCTTAACTCCCCTGTCTCCAACCACATCATAGCCTCCAATCTCCCAGTAGCAATGGAAAACTCTACAAAGCCCTCCTCCACCTCATCAAGTAAGTCTCTTTCCTGAAATAGCCGCTTAAATGATATCTTCCTCCCCAATGAAATATTTCCATCCATGAGAGAAGAGACTTTATGTGAGGGCCCACCATTGAGCCATTCCTGACTGCAGAACTTGGGGTTCAAGGAGTGGGCTAAGCCATGCAAAGGTGTGCAATTCTTATCCCACCTGGAGATAAGAATATCCTGAATGGTGGACCATAAATTCTCTGTCAATGTCTCATACCCGGGGCACTCATTCTCCATAACAATGGTCTTCATAGACTCAATCATGGAATCCTACCCCTCATAAACATCCGCTAGGATGGGCTGCTCCGTGTCTACAAAGTGCAACAAAGAAATGAGTGGCCCCATGATCTTAACGGTAAGATCCACCCTCTCCCACCAAACATCATCTAATATTGTGTCCTTCACCTTTTTTGAAACACTTTGATCTGTGTTTCTCTAGAAAGACCAATACTCTAAATCACCATGGACCCAAGAGCAGTTTTGACCTCCCTCAACCTCTTGAGCATGATGAATGAAATCGAGGAAGCAAACCGAGTATCTGCAATCTTCAGCAATGAAAGATGTGTGTACTCTTTGTAGATGGTGAGGGCATTTGTGTGGTTTTGTACAAAGTTACAGATATGGCGTGCATCCTCAATAATGTTGTCAATCCATGTCACATCTGAAGCAATGGGTTTGAGTGCTAAGTTCAAGGAATGGAAAATGCAAGGTGTCCAAAAAATCAGCAACAGCAAAAAAAACAAGTATAAATGACTCTACAACACTAACAACTCAAATCATTAAAATGACCTTTCCCCTAGATAAGTCTTGTGATAAATTCAAACAATGAGCAAATTAGAAATGAAAGGTGTCCAAAATGAAAATACCTATGGATATTTAGTTTCCACAATCATGCCAGCAGCCTTGCAAATAGGTGCAATGTCCGTGATGATTTGTACACAAGAATCAACACCTACTTCAATGATTTTGATGAATAACTCACCCATAAAATGTGCATCCTTGTATTTTCCAAGAGCATCCACTGCTTTCAAGAACACCGGTCCATTTTCGAAAGATACCATGAAATTGATGAGTGGATGGCAAGTTGGATCCGTCCATCCATCAGAAACAATACTCACTCCAGATGAGGGCCATGTTGATCTAATTGGTCAAGAATTTTATCCACCTTCTTTTCCTTAACCAACAATGTGGTTCTAAGCTTCTTTGAACCAGGAGGCACATAACTAGATGGAACTCGTTCAACGAGACTTCAACGCATCTCAATAAACAATGGTGACCATGCAACATTGAATGAGATGAAGTTGAGGTAGAAAAAGAATGCAATGGTGAGGTCCACCTCTTCTCGCACCTCTTGTTAGAAAATCTTGTCCATTGGACCACTTGAAGATGGCCTCCTTCTTGCTGGATATGGATCACCTCTGCTAGGTGGAAATGGAGGCCAAATGCTAGAGGGTTTCCTTAAGAATGGAAGAGGATCCTCGTCCTTTTTCTTGCTTCTTGCTGCTACATTGCCTAAGCCTTATTGATCCTCCTTTCCCATATCCCTCCTTTGGGTATAACACTCACTGCTTTACATGAAGAAATCCCACAAGAAGGAAGGCCCAACAAATGGCCCTTGACTCGGTAGTATATGCTCTTAAACTCATTCTTACAAAAATTGCAAGTCCAAGACACATTGTCTCCCCCACCTAGCTTTGCCCTAGGCCCTTCTTTCTAAGTCACATACCTCCACAAAAAGTATTTTTTCTCTTGGGCTTGTTGTCTTGCTAAAACAGGGTTTAATGGAGCATGAGCTCCACTACTAGCAGATGGAGCACTAGCAAGAGGAGTAGAAGAGCTTGTATTTGGAGGAATAAGAGGCAAGACAATAGATGGGGCATTTCTCCCTTTCCTTTGCCCTTTAGCTCCTACCCTAGCTGAATGAGACATTGTTCTTCTTGTTTGATGGTTGAGCTTGTTGTTGCCGCCTAAAAACACACTTGACCGTGGAAAAGTCTTCCAACCACTAAGTGTGTTCCCGAGGGTAACTATGAGTTTAGAACCCAATGTCACCTCAATTCCTAACTCCTCCGTTTAGACCACAACTCCTAAAGGCCAAGGGGGGTAGTCCCTACTTACTAAGTTCTTTTTTTCAAGAATGTTTTCTGGGAGTTGTAGATTACAAAAAATGTCAATTAGCGTGCAGTGATGCAAATATTTCAATGTCAAGCAAACCCTTTAATAATCAACCAGTAATGTATGCAAGAAAGAACCAATCAAATAATCAAAATGACCAGTGTCATCTCTACTCGGGCTATGGAGTTACAATAATCAACTTCAAATAATTGCCTAAAGCATCGACTCATTTACTTTATCAAATATACAAGAACATGATGACTTCCAATAAATGAATAAGTTAAAATTAAGTGATTGCAAAGTAGAGAAATGTAAATGATTGTAACAATGTTATGCAAGTGGTCCTGTAAGTTTTAGTAAATTGTATGTCTCTCTTTGACTTAGGAAATTAAAGTGTTTGTTGCAAAGAAATGAACTATTCTAGATGCCTACCCCAAGAGAATATCTCCTTCGATTAGAGAGAGAATGTCGGGTGCTTAACATGGGAACACAAGGTTTCCACCTAGCTCCACGGGTCAAACTCGAAACTTGTTGGATGCTCAACTAGAGGACACAAAGTGCCACAAAGCCCCCTACGGCCTCTACCCCACTAGCTCCATAAGTCAAGCCTCTTTTTCTCCTTTCTAATGAAGATACTTATCTGGGTGCCTATTAAACTAGCCAACACAAATCTTCTCCCTTTCTTGTCACCAAGGGTCGGAACAACCAACAAGGGGAGTGAATACAGGGCAAAGATAAGCGCAAGGTTTTTTTTAAACGAAAGAAGAATCTAACAATTATAAGCAATGCAAGCCAGCACGATATTGCAAGGATGGCAAAGCCAAATCACTAGCAAGGTGTGGGCAAATAAAAATAAAAGAAAGAAAGATACATGCTAGCAGGATTTCACAAGGATGGCAAAGCCAAATCACTTGCAAGGTGTGGGCAAATGAAAATAACAAAAATAGAACGCTAGCCGGCACGATTTTGCAAGGATGGCATAGCCAAATCACTTGCAAGGTGCGGGCAAAAAATAAAGAAGAAAATAAAAACAAAATGAAACTCTAACTAATCTAAATCCACGCCAATGAACAATTGCTTATGCAAAGGTGGGCAAGCCCAACTTCTATTGCTAGCAATGGATGGCAAATAAATGAGACTCGATTTAACTGAAAATGCAAAGCAAGAAATCAAGTCCAAGAGACTCTCTTGGACTTATTACAAAGGCTGAAATTTCGACGTAAATAAAGAGGTAGAGTGAGAAAATTCGTGTTTTTTTCCTTTGTTGAGATGGCCTTGAATCTCTTCCTTTGGGGTGGCCTGAAAACTCTTCTATGGCTAAAATTAGACAGATTTTTGCCTTGTTTTGTTGCACCTTGCTAAAAACCAGCAAACAGAAAATGATAAAATGTGCCCAAAATCACTTTGAGGAAGTTAGTATGTTAGTACAATATATATACAAAATTTACACAAAGTTGTCAAACGAATAGTTTTGAAAGAACTTGAGTATATAAGAGTTAAAATCAAATTTAAAACACTCAACAAACTATAATTAAAATGCAGAAATTTGTATGTAAAGAAAGAGAAAATTGGTCCTTTGTTCTTCAAGAAGTGAAGCAATGGGGCATCCAACCAAGGAATCCCACTCTTTAATCCAAATAACCTGCAACTTATAAGATTTTCACTACACAACTACTATGAGGTGAGAATCAAATAATGAGCAAAGAAATCATAAACTTCAAACTAGAAAATATATCAACTTCTTTATTACAAGAATGAAAATTCACAAAATTTATGGAATACAAATACCATAAATTGTACCAAAGCAAATTAGTATGCTTCCTTGGCCAACCAAACTTGTGTAGCTCCTTAAGCATGGAAGCAAATCATCAATGGGAACAATGGACACAAGATTCATCCAAAGATTTTGATTACCAAAGCCAAATGGCTGAAAATTACAATGGCCCAAGCAAGAGCAAGGGCAAGAGAGCAAGAGAGCGGGTGAGTGTGTGTTTTTTCATAACCTAAATGAGGAGGGGAAGCCTCCTTAAATAGGAAAAATGAAAGAGAGATGCTCTTTGCATGCTAGACAAGGGGGAGAGGGGGCCCAAGAAAGGGGGGGCGAATTTGCTCAAGGAGTGCAAAACCAAGGTTTGAGATCTCAAATATGGGGAGAGAAACCCCCAATTTAATGCTTTTAACCTTATTGTTATGTCAAATGAGGAGGAAACCACCATAGTGGGGCCCTTTCCATTGACTTTAGCTCACCCAACCAATCAAAGAGAGAAGGGGGCACCCCCCTAGATTCGACAACTCAAAACTTGTTACATGCTTGATTAGGGGGGGGGGGCGGCTTTCGGTCTTAAAATTGTCTTAGGAGCCTAATATAAACATTAGAACCTTTACTTGGCCACCCCAAATGACTATAGTCACTTTTCCAAAATTTGGCTCTCTAATTAAATGCTCAATTTCCTGATTTCCATGACCGACATGGGCAAAAGTGAACAAAACCATAGTAATACTTGTCCGAATGACTTCAAACTTGGCCCAATGGTGTAGGGGGTCTCATGCCGTTTATCTTAAGTACCCATACCCCTATACAACATTAAAAAAGACCAAGTAACCCTCTTTTACATTACAACAAATTGTCCTAAGTGACCATTTTTAATGACCAAAAATTAAAAAAAACTATGCAAAACTTAATGAAATTCCGCAAGACTCTGGATAATGTCTAGCATGGTAATATAGAACATTCATAGGCCCCAATCACCCCATGGAATCGATCACTAGAACACCTTTCACCACTTTGGAGGTAATTTTGAGTGAAAAACTCAAATAATTAAAATCTCTAAAAAGAAATTTGAATTATCCAAGTGAAAAAACACTCGATGAAAGGACTTCCCTAATGACTAAGTCTTAGGTGGTTAAGTTACAAAAAATTAGACCTTCATGTTGACATATCCTTACAAAATCCCCCACAGGGATGTGGAAATTTCATAGAGAGAAGAAGAAAAGAAGAGCTGCCTCGCTTGATATAATCATTAAGTACTTCATTCTTATCTTCAAAGCACATCCAACATGTGCATGGTACATCGTTGTCCACCTAGTTGGTTTTGGTGGTCAACACTTGCAATCCACCCAACCAAATCCACCCTCAATGCACTTGGAAACCCTTCCAAATCCTTCAAATCCTCTTCACCTGTAAAAAAAACACTTCTTAAAGCTCTCTCTCCACAAGTACAAATGACAAAAAAGAAGGTAAAAATCGGTTTTAAAGACGTCTCGGGCACCCTTTCCGCAAAAAACGTGTCATGTTTTCGGGACACGCTCTGACAGTCGCGTGACAAGCGTGTCTGATTTCGAGATATGCTGCAGAGACGTGTCCGACACGCTCTGTCAGCGTGTCCGTGCCGGACACGCGGCCCTAAATTAACGTGTCTGGTTTCTTAGTTTAAAACCTACAATTGCTAAGTGTTTGATAAAAACACCTAAAAGGAAATTTTGTGATTTTGTCATATTTCCTTCAAAAGCGCCCCCGTCTCTTGAAGATTTAGTTAGTGGTTGAAATATTTTACTCTATCTTGGACAGTTTTGTTATCACACACACACACACACTATAGCTGCCCTCTAGATGTATCCTATCCGGGACAGTACAGTTATGGGCAACCAAGCTGGTGACACTTCAAGCACCCAATCAACCGCCATAAGCGATTGTCAGACCGGATGGGTACTTGTCACTTTAAGCCTAACTCGTAAGTAAAGCTAAGGGAGAAACCCTTGGTCTTCCACTAAGGAGGGACCAACAAAATAAGGCTAAGACACCAATAAAGATGATAAACCAAAGATAGAGCAGAGATGCCTCAATGCTTAAATCCTAGACCACAGGATCACGCTACTAAGTAGTGACTGTTGAGTTCAACTTCAGTATGATGGGTATAATGGTAAATAAAAAAAGATTTATGATTCTTAGTAACTTGTACAATTAATGATAGGTCTAGGTTGAGAAAAAAGTGTTAGAGTTGAATAGATTGGATACTACCCTGGGGAATTGACTCAACACCTTAAAAATGCCTAAGATAGGCCCCAAATCAACAAGTAAAAATAACTCTAACACAACAAAAATATTGCTTGGATTAAAGATGAACGAGTTGGTATGAATCACAAGTGAGCAACACACCAAAAATTGGAAGCCTTAACAAACTGGCTAAGCGCAGTGCACCTCTAAATCATACCAACGCCTAAAAGATGCGTAAATGGAGTCGAAACACTTGAAAAATCAAAGTTTAAAGGTCCTAAATTAAGATAAGAAACAAATGCTAGTTTGCCAAGATTCCAAGCTAAAAACTTGCCCAAAATTTGTGTGAGAATTTTAACTTACATATTTCCGTTGTCTAGTGGAATGGAAATAAGATAAGAGAAAGACTAATATTGCTTACCTTATTCCCAAAGCTATGTTTCCATGGTGACAAGTTGTTGCCACAAAGCTCAAATAGGGAAATTTGTGGAAGCCCAGCCACAAATCGATTTTGCCCAAGATGGAAAGTGCGCCTTCCTCCTGCCAAGCAAACAACACAAAGTTAGTTTGATTCTCAAAATCAATTGCAAATGCAGATAAGATAAGATAAGATAATTTTATTTATGTCCACTAATGACCACAAAGTAGGTCAACAAGACTGTCAGTTACGATGATGTTCGTGCATGCGGGAGGACCAAACGATCCCCCTTTAAAATAAATACAACGCAAGAAGTAAAATAGAATAGAAGTAAAAGTGTACATTGCGAGTTGGGCTGAAGTATGGGAGAGCTCTCGCCCCAGTCTCAACGCCATAACCATGCACTGGGACAGAGAAGTTCAGGTGGACAGGATCCAGATCCAACTCGACATAGCATAAGAGCATAGAATCACTCCCAATGTCTTCTTCAACAAAATAGCAACAGATGGCAGGGGTTTCCCCACTAGTGTGCCCCTCTCCAAGTCTATGCCCTGCCTGCAAGTTAAATTTACCACCAAAAATGCTTGGAACGACCACAAATATCTTCTATTGCAGAGGAAAAGCAAAAGGCAATCACCAATAACCAGCATAAACCACCAGAGAACACAAGTTTTAGATTTGAAAATATTCTCTCTATTGATTATCCAAATGCCAAAAGTTCATAACAATGAGTTCAATCTCTCTTATATAGAGAGACCAAGAACAAAATCCCTAGCCCAAAGAGATCAATGGCTAGGATCATATCATCTCACACGAGATCAACGATAGATAGAGTGTTTGCATTTTACATTGGTTTCCCAAGAAGAGGGGGGTGATTTCCTCTAATGTGCCCTAGCAAAGATGAGGGGGCCACAATACAATATAATCATGAGATGAGGGGGGTTACCCAAAATAACATGTGCAAGATAAGCAAACACTAGGGAAGGTTAATGTCTCACACATGGGTAGAATGTTTCTGATATCCCCATTAGATTCTAATAACCAACCTACTACTCACTTCCAAACCTGATTCAGGATCAATGAGGATCTTTTCTAGAACCCCTGAGTTGAGTAGACAAGTGACTGTAAATTGATAAGGTTCTAGGGGACTTTTAGAATTAGATGATCTCACATTACATTTACATTAGAGGAATAATCATTTACATTTCTTTCTTATGCGGCCAGCAATTATTTTGATTTTGCGTGTTTTGCTCATCTGCCTTTGTTTGGCCCTTTAGTTCATTTCATTCTAGCCTTTTGGCTTGATTGTCATTTCTTTAGCCTCTTCGGTTAGCATTCATATAGATACAGCAAGAATCACGCACATGCATGTAATGATGTTACGACAACTTACTTGGAGGACTAATTGAGACACTTTCACTCTCCAAAGCCGAGACAGAGCTAAGACATGGAGGCCTATCAATACACGGAGGTTACAATGGGGGAGAGCTCTTTGATCACACCAGTCATGTTCATAGTCACAGGATAGCCTACCGCATGAATGATACGGATGGGTGGAGGACAAGTGAAAGGATGGTGCTAATAAATAAATGGGAGATGAACTCAACTTAAAAAAAATAATCCTATTGGCAACCATACATCTAACACAACATTGACACTACGATCCCAACTGACAGTCAAGAAGATAATGATCACCAATGTTATAACCTCACCACAAGGCTATGTCTAATCTACTAATATAAGCAAAAGAAAACCATAATATGCATCCCACATGCCATATACCTGATTAACCACATATACCTGCACTAGATATGTCTTTGACAAGCTAGGAAAACTCATCAATCATGTGTTTGGATTACTCTAGCTCAGCATAAACCATGACATAGCAAGCCTCCCTCGGGGCTCAACAGGAGGGTCATCACCAAGGGAACACTGGCACACTGCTCTATTACTCTGCATGTACTCAACCGCTGATCACTGCTGACAAAATAGGATCATCTCAATGTATGACTAACTCTGGCCTAGGGAAAAAATATGGTCTACTGCATCATGGTAGCCCGGCTACTATGGATGTGATAACAAGTCCCTAGGATAGATCTAGGGTTTTGATACATTTAGTATTATTTTATTGATAAGAAGTTATGTAAAAGTTTCAAATTCCCCAACCCAGTTTCAAGTTTCATTGAACTTCATAGTTTAATGCCCAAACCCATTGACCGCTGAAAATGAAGGTTAATTCTTTTAAACTAATTCTTTTGAGCAGAAATAAATGCAAACACAAAAAAATTTCACTCAGTAATTTCAGGCAAATGCTTCAAGAAAACCCTAATGAGGAAAACCTGTGAGAGTTCTCATTTTATTTCTTCAATCAAAAATACAGCAGTATAATTAGCAATAAATGCACAACTTATCTCAACCCTTGAAAACAACTTGCAATCTTGAAAAGAGTGCCAAAACTTCTCCCCAAATTGTATCAACAGTACAGTGTTCTCCTTGGTTTGCATGGCACTGCTACAACAAAAGTTTTACTCGAATTCTATGCTCTTCTCAGCCTCAAAATCCATGCCCTCTCAACTACAGAATCACACTATACGGTCCTGTTGTAATAAATGCAGTACGGCCTTCATTAATTGTAGTACAGTACTCCTCAAAATTTGTGCAGTAGTTCCCCTCCTAAAACCACGTGCCCTTCTCCCTTATTTTCATGCTCGCTTCTAGAAGAAATTATTGTTGTACTTCTCAAAATTCGTGCTTGTCATGCTTAAAAAATTATGCCCTTGCTACTGTACAGATTGCCTAAGAATTCATGCCTATGCTCGCTCTCTCTCTCTCTCTCTCTCCTGTGTCCTCTTCTCAAGAAGTTGACCTCTCCACTTTATCATGGATGAATGAATGTGCCTTTCTCTTTCCCTTTGCCATTTTGCTTTCTCAATGAGGGTAGCTAAATGGTCCTAAGATCCAAGGGCCCACATTGGATATTGAGATGGAAAATCAATGGATGCACTTTTTCTCACCATTAAATTTAATTTCACTCATTTTCTCGTTAAATATTTAAAGTCACTTTACATCTCATAAAGTTAAATCCATTCCATATCACATGAAATTAATACAATGGTCATGTCACTTTTCCCTCTTTAGTGACTTAGGCACAAAGTCACTAAGGGAACACCTCCAAGGTACAAAAATCAACACTGCCTCTTACCACTCCCAACTTGTCTCTAAAGAAGACAAACTTGCCCCTCACCAAAGATTTTGCAAGGAGAACTGCAACCTGCTCATTAGTGGATACGTACTCCAACTCTACAACTCCTCTTTAGACATAGTCTCAGATGAAGTGGTATCTGATCTCAATGTGCTTTGACTTGTTGTGAAAAACTAGATTCTCAAAGAGTTTGATGAAACTCTGATTGTCAGAGTAGATCTCATCTCTTGACCAAACAATCTCCCAATAACTTGAGAAGCCACAAGGCTTCACAAGTCTCAACTACTTGATCAGTTGCCATATACTCTACCTCAGCAGAACTCAAGTAACTGACTTTTGCTTCCGACTGAACCACGACACTGTTGTCAAGCCCAAACTGAAACAACACCTAAAAGTGCTCTTCCAGTCCGTCACACATCCTTCCCAATCTAAGTTCGTATAGCCAACCCAATTGAATCCATCCATCCTCCCGTACTCCAAACCATAATTCACTGTACCTGCAAGATACCTAAGCACGTGTTTTGCAGCTACCAGCTACTCATTGCAATCTCCTTGGGTCAACCATGTACTGACTGAGAGTGTTCACTACAAAACACAGATCTCGCCTCGTGTTAACCATATACATCAACAAGCCAATGAGTTGACGATACAAAGTAGGATCCACCAACTCACTCTCAAAAGCATTAAGCTTCCTACAAATGGTGATCATAGGTGTAGATATAGACCTGCAATCCTCCATTTGAAATCTCCTTAAGATGTTTACCGAATACTTTGCTTGCCCCAGGAAAATATGACTAGGCTCCTGCCAAACCTCCAATCCTAGAAAATAATGCATCAGCGCAATATCTTTCATCTCATACTCTGAAGGAAGATCTCGCTTGCACTCTACAATGAGTCTCTATGTACATAGAGCAGAAGAATAAGTGAATCATCACCCACCACACTATAGTATATGTTCGGATCTACTTCATTCTTCTGAAATCCCATCTACAGCAAGTAAGAATCTATCCTCAAGTACCATGCTCTGTGAGCTTGCTTAAGTCCATACAAATCTTTGTTTAGCCTGTGCACATGAGAATCTCTCCCATGTATCTCAAAGCCCTATCGCTACTCAACATACACCTCAACCTGTATAAACGCATTCAAAAATGCAGTCTTGACATCCCATCTGGTGGATCTTCTAACCCATCTCCACTGCAATGGAGATCACTGCTCTAATCGAAGAGTATCGAGCAACCAGTGCAAAAGTCTTGTCATAGTCAACTCCCTGAGAACCCCTGCACCACAAATCAAGTTTGTACTTCTCGATGCTTCCATTCGCAGCATGTTTGATCTTGTAGAGCAATTGAGTTTATTCCAAATTGAGCAATTGAGTTGATCTTGTAGATTTATTCCAAATTCTTTTGAGTTTACTAAGCCTTTGAACAAGTTGTTAAGAAAGATGCAATTTTCAAATGGGATAAAGATTCCAAACATGCTTTCGAGGACATCAAGAATGATATTGTGCAAGCGGCGATACTAGTAAGTCCTAACTATTCCAAATCATTTCAAATGTTTTCTTTTTCCTCTACTGACACTATTGCAAGAGTGCTCCTACAAAAGAATGAGAAAAATGAAGAGTAGCCAATAGCCTTTATGAGCAAAGCCCTAAGGGATACAGAACTAGAGTATCACATCATGGAAAAGCAAGATTATGCTCTGATGATATGATTGATGCGCTTAGAGTTCACATTGAGTATCCAAAGGTCATTGCCTACATGCCTCATCTAGCAGTGAAAGAAATATAGAAGCAACAGGACAATCTCAAAAAAAGGAGAAAGTACATCAACACAATCCAAGAGTATGATTTGCAAATCAAACCCACCAAGCTAGTGAAAGGATAGGGTCTATCTCAATTGATGGCAAAAGGGAATGAAGTTGTTCTCAACCTCGAAGAAGGGCCAATACCTATGGCCTCAGCAGTTCTCCAAGATTTGGAAGAGTGTGAATGATACAAAGGTATCACCTGCTATCTTACTAACCTTTCATCCCCTCCACACCTTCCAAAGCATAAGAGAAGGGCATTAAAGTTAAGGGCCTCTAAGTATTGTTTCATAAACAAGGGCCTAGGATGTAGAAATCTCGACGGATTAAATCTCAAGTGTGTTCATTCTCCAAAAGCAAATGAATCAATGCATTAATTTCGCAAGGGAGTATGTGGTGGTCATCATTCAACAACTACAACAACGCATAAGATCCTAAGAGCCAAATATTATTGGCGTATTGTCTTCCAAGATGTGCACATATCCATAAGATGTCAACCTTGTCAACTCTTACAGGTAAACACAAACTAGTTGCTCTGCCAATGCACCTAGTGGTAGTGGAAGTGCCCTTCAAACAATGGGGTCTTGATTTCACTAGTGTATTTAAGGAAAATTCAAACAATGGGCATAAATGGAACTTGACAGCTACATATTACTTTATGAGACAGGTTGAAGCTATTCCAACGAAGCAAGCTACAGCAAAGGTTGTCATGTACTTTCTTGAAGATAGAATCATCAATCGATTTGGAGCTCTAGCAAACAATACCACAGACAATCCCCAATATTTCAATTCAAGTGACTTGTTTACGTTCTATTTTGATTATGGCATTGTGTTATCTCATGCTTCTAACTATTACCCACAAGGAAATGGCCTCGCAAAGTCGAGCAATAAAAATTCAATGACTATCAACAAAAGACTATGGGAGAAAGCAAAAGAAGATGGGATAGCAAATTGAAGCATGCTTAATGGGCCGATAGAATAACAAGGAAAGAAGTAACCAAGAAAATCCCATTTGAGCTAGTATACGGAATGGAAGTAACGTTGCCTATCCATTTGAAAATTTTGGTGTACATAGTCTTGCAAGAACATGGCCTTAGATCTCGAAGCAGTCCAGAATAGAATCAACCAGTTTATAGAGCTTGATGAATATTAGAGAAGATTATTCAATCACCTGGTACAACATCAAGGGAAAGCAAAGAATTAGTTCGACAAGAAAGATCGTCAAAGAAATTTCGAAAAAGGTGATCTCGTCCTTATGTGGAAAAAAAGAAATGAAAAACCAAGCAAACATGGTAAGCTTGCAGGTCTTTATTTGGGTCCATATCAAATTGATGATGTTGGCAATACCAACTCCTTTTGCCTGAGCCATTTAAATGGACATAAACTACCATTTCCCGTTAATGCGCAAGCCTTAAAGAACTTCTACTTGGTTGATATATGATGTTTACAAGACATCGCTTGTACTATAGTAGATTTAGTTTCATTTAATTTCCTCATTTGCTTTACCCATGCATTGCATTTGTTCTTCATTGCATTTTGTTTTTATATGAGAAGGGCAGGACGAAAGTGTCTATCTCTAATACATTTGATGAGGTTGTTGTTTGAAGCACATGTCCCATGGAGCCAACTGTTGCCCTCTAGATTCTCTTCAGTGCATCATACCAAATGTGCCAAAGAGGGGGGTCTTCTTGCCATTGTAAAAGGCCAAGTTGGGGCTTGTTTATGTAGAAGTGTTGGTCTAGCAGGGCTCATGACCCTTGGTCTGGTCATGGCAAGTCCTCTTGGTTTTCATTTCAAGAAGTGTTGGCCTTGAGGCCTTGCTGACTACCCCTTGATGGGTGGAGGTCCCTCATAATGTTGGGCATTTATTCCTTGGGTGGGTGTTTTGATGCACCTTGGAATGAATCCTTTAGGACATATGACTTGGGGCTTTGAGCCACACTTATGTTTTATGCTTTGTAGAGGTGATTGCGCTTGTAAGGGTTGTCTAATTATTTGTATTAGCTATTTAAATTTTAAAATAGCTTTTATGTTTTATGCTTTGTAAAGGTGATTGCGCTTGTAAGAGTTGTCTAATTATTTGTATTAGCTATTTAAATTTTAAATTAGCTTTTATGTCAGCATCTCTAAACACTTGGCTAAATAAACATTTCTTTACATCTACAATGTTTTATATAAAATGTGATGTTGTATCCATCCGTTTGAATAAGAAGTTAAGTCATTCTCTCAGTTGAGTAAAATCATGTGTGAGTTTGCGATCACATTTTCTCTTATGTGTCTTCACTTACGATCTTTCGAAGCGCAACAAATTGACTCCATAATCAAATGGATAATGGGCAACTTATTGGAGCTATTGTCGTAAATACCTAATAGCAAGAAAGAACCCTAAGCTTTGGGGATTACATACCCACCTTAGCACACCTCATGGATACTCCCTTGGACCTATTTTTGTTGTACCATTCATCCCTCTTAAACATCTTGTTCTTGAAGAGAAAACCATCCACCTTCCAAATAAGCTAAAAGAGGTTGTACCAACCTACGAAGGAGGGCAACGAGAGAAAAAGACAAACATTGGGGTTAGATGGGGCATGACGTCCTTCCAAGCTCAACTCATCATCAAGTTGAAGCATTTCATCATTTTTATTCATTATTTTATATTTTATAAGATTTAGTTCTTAGAATGCGGATGACAAACCCTAAAAAATCATTAAAAGCCATTTTAAAGACAAATTAGGTAGGTCGGCTTAAAGGAGGATTAAGTTAGCCTTTTCAAGTATAAATAAGGCAACTCCTCCTCATTTAAAATCAAGATCATCGAAACAAACAAGACATGTTGCTTTTTCTTCTTGTCTACATGAGCTTTCGAGTGGTGCGCACCTTCTTTCTTAGCTAATTCTAGGATTTTCAAGGACTAAAGTTGATGTAAGAGGCTTCTTTACTATATTTCAAGGCTTGTCTAAGATGAAAGGATTCTTGGGACATTAATCTCTTCTCCTTTTCTCCTCAATTTTGGTAAGATCTCTGAGTCTCTTGTCTTGCATTGCCAAAGATCCAAGGTAAGAGTGACCTAGGGTTTCTATGCATAATAGTATAGTCTTGTAAGTGAGACATCCCTCTAGAAAGGTCTCTCTTGCTTGGGCCTTGGAATCTTTGTTTTCTCTAAATAGATCAAAGTGGACACAAGCTAGGGCTATTTAGCTTTTCCCTAGTTCATTCAAATATTGAATTGCCAATTCTTAGGGGAGATGTTAACCCCGATTTCTCAGTGCCTGAAAAAAATAAGACTTAGGTCTATTTCCCTCATATTCACAACTCTCTTTTTAAAAATTCCTTGTACTATATAATGAAAAAAAATACAAAAAATCAAAAATATAAAATCCCTAAAAATCAAATATTTTTAAAATATCAAAAAATATATTTTTTCTTGTTGAAATTATTTACTTGTTCAACTCTGAAATAATTACTGTTGTTATAAATTTATGAAGTTGTTATATTGCTGAAAATTCCAGAAAAGGCTGCAAAAATCCATAAAAAGGTGTTTTTACAACTAAAAAATCCCTAAGAAAGGGCGATGTCACTCTCTAAAGGTTGTTCCAGCCTTGTTACAGATCTGGTGTAAGTGTTTTGCAGGTCCATTTTGACAGGAAGATCAAGCCCTAGTAGTTGGAAAAAATCCCTACTTCATCTCCAAGTCTCATTGGTTGACTTAGGGGGGTTTTGAAGTGCCAAACCAAGCCTTTCAGCCATTATTGTAGACAATTGCAGATCTGTGGGTGAAATCAGTCCCAAAAGGTCGCATTCATCCATCAAAACAGGTGCGCCCTAGGGGCAATTGAGTCTCCTTTGGTTAGTGATCGTCGAGAGGTACTTTTCAAGGTGTTTCCACAATTTATTTTGGGTTTTCTCGTAGGTTTATGTTGCTAGTTTTTGCTGCAGAAAATTGTTTCATCTTATTATACAATCAGTACTAAATTTTATTGCTCCTAAACCTTCCTAGTTATTAAACATTGTTGACTCCATTAAGGAAATGGTCGAATAACTCATTAAGAAGGCCTTGTAGAGATAGAAGTGTCAGAACTAAGATAAATAAAGTAAAGAAAGATACAAAATACAAGTGGTGATACAGCCTCATAAACATGTATATATCCGTATCAAAGGTGCAAAATGCAAAATCCATAGTGAGTTTGTCCAAGATTGGACAACTCGAACAAGTCAAGATCCTGTCATGGGAGGAAGATCATGTGAGAGGGATGAGAATGAGTCCAGTGATGTCAAAATCTCCTAAGTCTAATGGTCGAGGGCAAGGGGGCTGAAAAGGCGCCTGCTCGCTATTGAAGCTCTCTAGAGCCATTAGGGTGTTCGTCTATATGACCCTAGGGCGATGTAGAAGCAAGGAAACTCCTAGTATCCAAGGTTGAAGGAATGAAACTCTGGATAGATCGTTGACTACTCCGTTGGGGATCTGATGAGATTTGTCAGGTGAGAGGTGCCTTGCTCTGGATCTGTCTAGGCTAGATCCCTCCAACGCTCTAAGAATGAATGGACTAATGTGTGGTTTGGAAACTCTGAACTAGTCTCAATAAAATCAATCAGTCTCCTAAAGGGGGTTGGGGGAAGACCCAAGGTCTCACCACTCTATTGTTGGAGGTACCCTGGGACTCTGCATGTCGCTTATTGCTCTGATATGACAGATCAACACTAAAAAGAAGAGGTGATCATCTTGGCTCTCTTAAGGTAGGGCAGGATGTGTAGTATCTGTAACCTATGGCTCAAATGGTGCTGATTTGTGAGGTAATAAGGAGTAGATTACTAGGGTCATCCAAATAATAATTTAAAGGAGAGAGATGTTTGCTATAAATGCCAATGGACTAGAGAACCAACTTTGTTGGTGTCCAGAAATAGTAATCTCCTCGAAATAGAAAAAAGCAATATAGGGATATCTATCTCGACCAAAAGAAAAGTCCCCCAAAGTATGGATCTTGTGAAGGAAGAAAACAATTCTAAAATTGTTCTCGATAGTACAAACATAAAGGATGGGTCCTGCTACGCTGCACCTATACCCAGTGCAGCTTCAGATGTGCCCAGGGAGAGAGAGCCATTTTTTTCGACCAAGAGGGGTGTTATGGAGCAATGGCCATCATCGTTGGGCCCTTTGGTCCTTCCTTTAGGAATACTATGGCTTAATGGCACTACTGACAGCCCTTTGTTGGGGGTTTTTAACCCCGAGGTTGGTGTCCGAGGCTCCTAGAGGTTGATCACTGGGTCAGATGGCCCCATATCTTGTTTAATTGCTCTAGTGTCCGTTGTTTTAGCTGCGAGACATTCTCTCCCTTCAATGCCACTTAGGACACCCTCCTGGCCCTTCAGCCAGTTGGCACCTTCTCTCCTCGGCCTTATTTCCTTAGAGGAATATATCCTTCGTACTAAGCCTTCTTGCCACTTTAAGGAGGGTGTTGAGGGATTTTACAGCATTCTAGGGGTTAGATGGGGTATAATGCCCTCCCTCCAGCTCACTCCAACCTTTCGTTCTAAGTGATTGGCTTATTTGAGCAAATTTTGGCACCTAGGGGAAAAATACCCCAGGTAGCCTACCTTGAGCCTACAATAGGCCATTGTTTATTATTATTTTCTTTTAATTTTAAGTTGACATTTTATAATTTCAAATTGACATTTTAAAGGCATATCGGCTTGGATATTTTATGTAAAAGTGAGTGTGAGATAATATAAATAGATCTCCTGACTTCATTTTTAAAACAAGACTCATGGGATAAAACATTATTTTAATTTTTTACCCTTCTTAGAGCTCTTGGAGTGATGCACACCTCTTGAGGAGACTTCTTTTTCTAGTTTAATGGCAATCTCTTGAAGTATCTTTGGTTCTTGCTCTTTGCTAAGGTGATGCTAGAATTGTTAGCTTAACACACGCACAAGGAGGTATCTATGTTCTTGTCTTGATTTCTCTTTGTTAAATGTTGATGGATAATGCTTGTTTATGTTTGAATGGTAGCCATTAGTGCTGCATTTTGTCTAAATTAGGTCATTTTCAGCCTTCTGTCACCATAGTATTGTGAAGGATGTCCTCTAGAAGGAGTCCTTATAAGCTTGGGCCTTAGGTCTCTGAGTTTTGCCCTAGCTAGGCTTCCTTTAATGAGCCCTTGCGGTTGTTGGAGAAGGCCCTAGCTTGCCAAACTTTAGAAAGACCTCTCAAGAGGAAGGTTGGTCACCTTCCTTGATGCCCTAGGGTTAGGGTAAAACCTTAAAACCCTTGGCTTTATTCTCATACAATTTTCCTTCGATTTAATTGCATTTTCATATGTTTATATTTGAATTTTACATTGTAGACTAAGGTAATTTTAGGTCTGCACTTTAATTTAGAAACCCTAAAAATCAAAAATTTAAATTTTTTTGCACTTTCGGGCCTCCCTAAAGTTCCGTGCCCTAAAATTTCAGGCCCTCCCTAAAATCCCACATTCTAAACTTTCGGGCCCTCCATAAAATTATGTGCCCTAATTTTTCAGGCCCTGAAATTCCATGCCCTAAAATTTCCGGCCCTAAAATTCCATGCCCTAAATTTTTGGACCCTCCTTAAAATTTCGTGCCCTAAAATTTCAGGCCCTTCCTAAAATTCCACGCCCTAAAATTCCGGGCCCTCCCTATTTCTCTCCTTCAACCCCTGTACACAAGTGGACAACAATAGTTAATGGGGTTGGTATATATTGGTATAAATTCCTAGTTTAAGTTACAACTGAAAGTGGAGAGTTTTGCATCTTTTTCCTTCACACAAACCGTCTACAAGTAAACATGAACACGAATTTATACTGCTGGTAAACATACATGAAACATTAAGATTATTGTTAGCTAGTATTTAATGTTGTTGCTAATACAAAGTTGGATTAGATGAATGTTGAATACTGCTGTTATAAATGACTGATTTGACCATACTGCTGATATATTAATACTGTTGTACATGTGCAATTTAAATTGTTTGGTAATGATGAAATGCATGTATTTTTGCTAATTCCTATATATTGCACTTGTTATCTGCAATGTGCATATTGGAACTAATTAGATATACAATTGGCTTATCCTTGGATGAATGAACTTGTATTATTCATATCCTCTTCTAGACTCCATTAGGCACTGGTCACTAACCATACACACATAGGAAATATATTTGGTGTCTAAGTTTCTTTTGCAGAGTTACATAGGGCTCTCCCCTAGGAGGTTTCGACTTTCAAAAAAGTTTGGAGAAGTGACTAAGGTGACGGTGGTCACTTTCTCCACATATGCTTGCCCGTGGCTTGGACTGTCATTTCAACCGGTAACAGGTCCCAAACTAAGGTTGGACAATGACCTACAAGACCATCTATCTTGCAATGAATTATTTGTTGGAGAATGAGAAACTCCACACTCTCAAGTCTCAACATGCGCCCAATCTACAGAGGACAAAAAGCAGTGCCCAAACCTCAACTCCGTAAAGAAGTGTGGGTTTTTTTATTATGTCAAAAAAGTATACCTTTGTATAGATAACCTGGAAATGTAATTGCAAACATTAGCACTCAAGCAAGCCCAAGGAAGCTGTTGGAACTTTCACCGAAATGGCACTTCAATGCAATTCAGAAAAACATAACTAAGTCATAAAGTGAATTTTACTACAACATGTAAGCCTTATATCCTAACATAAACATACTTTTCTACAAGACATTGTATAATACCTGGATGGGTTCAATCAAGAGAACCAAAGATGTTACAAAAGAAACCATGCCTACTCCATTAAAAGTACCGCAAGATATGACCCATGAACCCACCCAGAACAAGATTAATATTGTTCCAGCATAGACACTAGTTATAACTTCAGGAATAAATGCTTTCAATTTCCTTTTGCTAATATGTGCATCTCGATCAGCATTTGCCAGTTTTTCAAAACGCCGATGTTCACAATCCTCAGCATTGTAAGCTTTTACAATTATCATGGATGGAAGCACCTGAGCCATACCAATATAAATATTAAAATCTAAGACAAGCAAGAATATAATATATGACGTTCAGCACACAGTCCAAACATATTAATCAAACAGGATTCTAATAATGTCTCAAACTAGGCTTCATATATTCATTATGATAAAACGTGTGAATTGCCATAATCATGCAAGAACTATTCAACATTTTTTGTAGATATTCTAAAATATAAAAGAATGATAGCAACATATGGAGACTCCAGATCAAGAGGTAAACATAAGGATGTGTTTACTATTACCTCATTTAAGTAGGAAGAAAGCACAGCAATACTCTCTTGCCCCTTCCTAGATATGTGGCGAAGCTTTTCACCAAGATGTGTGATAGCTAGAGACATACAGGGAATAACCTGTGCTGATTGAAAAATACAAGAGCTCAGAACTATGCTTTTTTGTGAATAGTAGGAAGGGATAATAGGGCATAGGTTTGTGCTGGAAACTAACAAATACAAGTTGATGAATATTAGAAGAATGTACAATTAAGATAATTGAATTGTGACCAACCGAAATAGTTGCCAATGAAAGAATGGGACTCATAAAAAACATGCGTAATCCCATAGCAGTTAACTGAAGTGTACTTGGTACGAGAGTCTGCATACATGGAACCAATAAGCTAATCAGATATTTTACACCATGTAGATGTGCTCAATCTACATAATATAGTGACTCAACAAAAAGACACTAAATTGGAGTGTTAAACATTACATGAGAAAAAAGGATATTTTCGAGTAAAATTAAATATATCATAATAAAAATTATGTGACATTCCAAAAGAGTTAGCTGGAACGCACTTGGTACTTAAGCCTGACTGCATGAAAGTTGAAATCAATAGAACCATGCAGAATTTTTTCTACAAACATGAAAACAAGAAGCCATGCATAATTCTTATACAGCTTAAATATACTACAGATAACTGTTACTGCCGTAACTCAAGAAAACACAGCTTAAATATACTACAGATAACTGTTACTGGCGTAACTGAAGAAAACACATCGTGGACTACATTGCTTCATGTAAAAACTTAGTTCTTTTAATATTCACCAAACATCTCCTGGGTAAAATCACTAGAGCCACGCCACAATAAATACATGTACATATTTGTACCATAAAATTGAGTACCATACTGTTAGTATGACAGTCTACGTATTTTGGATTGATCTTGATCTGATATCTATGTTGATATCATACAAAATTAAAACATACACACACACACACACCATCAGCCCAAGGCATGTCGCCAGTAGGGACTGGGGAGGCCATAAGTCACAGGTTTAAAACCAATCGAGCCCCTTGGATTTATCAGCTGTGCTATTGTTGCTGGCAATTGAGACACCCTCCATCTGGATATTCCAGGGAAGAGGTGGGGATCCACAAGATTTTATATGGAAAAAAAAGAAGAAAATAAATAAATATATATATATATAGGGTATATATATATATATATACCCTACAATGTTAACAAATCTTTGACTACCCTTGTATAAATATAAAAAATGAAGAGCTAACCATGAAACTCCTCTGTCGATAAGCTGTGACATGTACCCATAAAATTAGATTTGTTAAAACGATACCACCTTATACTAATAGGCAGGCTACCAAGATGAAATTCAGAAATGCTTTCAAAGATGTAGAATCATAGTCCTATGAGTAAGAAGTTTAAGCAGATTGTGCAATTATAGACTTGTTTGTCCTCAGAATCAAGATAAGTTATAACTCCATCAGGTTATCTTTTATGTTTGAGAATGTATCTACATTGTACAAAAAAATGATTGTTAGAGAATTTCAGACAAAATAACAATGAAAGCTTGCCTTGAGGATAAGAAATATCTGCCTCCTCAACGGGCTAACACATGATGATTAACACTGAAAAACTCCAAATCATACAAAACATCCAATTTCAATACAGCCAACTACAGCATTTGAAAGAGTAGTTTTAAGTTTTAACATTCACTAAAATACAACAACTTGGAATTTCGGAGGGAACAATGAAACAACTTTCCCATAGCTAACACACTGCAGCCATAACAATGGGAACATAAGAATGATGAAACCAAGGAGATGAAATCGCATCTTAAGTGATCTCTGACCTGTAAAATCTGGCCATAAACCCAAAAACAGAGGCATCAAAACAAATCTTAGAACTATAGTGAGCTTCTACAACTGTTGCAAATCCCATAGAGTGTTTCTGAACTATTGAACAGCTCATGGTGATGGAGCATGGAACAAGCAAACAACATATCTCATAATACACCATAATAGAAATACTATATAACCCTGGTAATGATGCACTGTAATATGCAAAACCATAGAATTACCAGCCGTCATAAGCTCATTGCTTAGACATATATCCATCCTAAACTTTTAAACTCTTCCCCCAAGGGAGTATCATTAGCATTTAACTTCGACAGCTTGATGTGAAGTTCCAATTTGTTTGGCCTTTTAAGAAATAACAAAATGAATGCACAATTACAACACCATGCACAAGTCAACACATCAGATTTGTATGCTGACAGCTAAATATAGGTTAGTAATATTAAGGGTTAGAAGAGGTATATGCATTGGCTGAGATAACACTCAATTCTAATTGTATGTCACCTTTGTATGGACTAAATCTTAAGCACTACAATCTATCAAATGTTACAAAATATTCCCATTGAAAGGGTTAAAATATTCCAAGCACCACATGCCTGATAGGCAATTAACATATAAAATTTGACCAAATTACAATATTAAGGGTTAGAAGCAGTATATAGATTGGCTGAGATAACCCTCAATTCTAATTGTATGTCACCTTTGTATGGACTAAATCTTAAGCACTACAATCTATCAAATGTTACAAAATATTCCCATTGAAAGGGTTAAAATATCCCAAGCACCACATGCCTGATAGGCAATTAACTTATAAAATTTGACCAAATTACAATTTTTACAAGGACACGGTAGCAAGACGACTCATGCTAAATTATCGGCACAACATTGAGACACTGATCAATGATAACACTCAAGCCACAATAATCCTCATAATTCCCATGGAAAACAATGCTGCAACAAATTCACAGATCCAATATTCACCCAACATGCAATCTGCATTCTGTATTATGTTCTTTCAGACTGACTCCTAGCTTGTACATTGATAGAATTTGAAACAGATTTTGATTAACACTGTTACAGAGATCAGTCACAGATTAACATTATTTGCATACCATAAAGAGAATCAATGATTATCCTTAGTTGAAATAGGACTTAACTTTTTCCAGGAAGCAGAAGCATTCAAGGCCCAACTTATTCATCTAGAGCCATTGGCTTGTTAAACAATCACATGGTTACATCTGATAATATGCTATATAGGATTCTCTGTATAAGGCTGGGGTAACATAAACCCGTATTAACTACAGGTCACATGCAACTAGAAGATTGTAGAATTTCCCAATACATGAAAGTCAGTTGATGGCCCATGGACCTTCCACGGTTCAATAGCCTCCAGCACTTTAGTAAAGATTGTAGAACACACCGAGATACTGAGAAGGGGGAGGTGAATCAGTATCTCCACTAATTTTCACCTTTACCTTTTAACTATTAGTTTCACTAACTAATTCATTTCAACAGATAACTCAAGCACCAATGTATCAACATCAAGAGAGTACACAAGATATATGGAAAACTCAATATGCCTTATTGATAAAAACCATCGAAGGGATTACAACAATTGAGGAGACTCCAATCTCCAAGATTCACCAGCTACAACTGGTAGGAGACTCCAACCCCCTTGTTTCTTCAGCTCCAACTGAAGGGATGCTCCAACACCCCACGTCTCCAGCTCCTACTGGAAAGAGGCTACAACCCCCTGATATTTTATCAGCTACTACTGATAAGATGCTTCAACACCCAGTAGAATACTTCTTCTAGTAGTATGAGAAGGTCCTCCTCGTCCTCTTCCACAAACTCACTCTTCACTGCACTTTTACACAGTCAGCTTCTTTGGTGCCTTGACAACTCAAACAAACTCCATCTTGTTTTCACCAAATCTGATCCAAACTTCTCTCTCACACTTTTTTACTTCCTCAAACACAAACTCTGTTTGAGTCCTTCTTCCCTTCAAGCAAAAGCTCTGTTGTAGACAGTCCACAAATCTGCCTTTACTCCTCTTAAGATCACCTTCTCATCCTCGGTCCTGCACTCTGAGGTACAGGCCTGCACCCTCACACTTTACACGAGGTATTTTTCCCTCCTTTCACCAGGAAGTCCCAATAGAACGCTTCAAACTCTCATATATATGATTCCTTTGACAAATTTGGGCCGCCCTACTTGTATTTCAATACAAACTTCTTAGGCCTAATTCACTTAGAGCCGACCTACAATAGGTCTATTTCAATTGCTTCATTAGGTCTCTTTATATCTGCAATAGCTTGAAGCCAATATTTGAGGATGTTAACTATGTTTCCAAGGCTTCTGAAGATAAACCCATTGGGACACATGGCCTGGAGGTGATTGCGTTTTGTAAAGGGTTGTCACGCCCTAATTAGCACACCTTGTTGGCTCACTTGAACCTATTATTTTAGCACGAAACCCCTCCTCTTGTTCTCTAGACCCATGATGCCATCCTTGCAGAAGAAAGCCTACATTACTAAAAAGGAAGACGTTGAGGGACAACAATATGTTGGGGTTAGTTGAGGCATGACGCCCTCTATTTTTGGCTCACTTCGCACTTAGTGAAGCCTTACTGCATATTTTATTGTTATTTTATGTCATTGTGTGGTTTAGTCCCATAGTTTGTGAGAGCACTAACCCAAATTGTTATATTTTGTCATTAACTTGTAGGCTCAAAATTGTAAAAGGTAGAGGATTGATTCATATGAAGAGATCAACCTCACCTCATTGTAAAAAACATGAGATATGGACTCATTATGAGATCTTTTCTACTTTATTGGAGCTCTTGATGCTATGCGCACCTCTCTTTGGATGATCTTTCTTTCTTGAAGGTTGATTTGATGAAGTTCTAGGGTTTCTTTTACACAAGCTATTGGTTGATGCTAAAGAATGGTTGTAATAACTCAAGAACAAAGGTGACATAAGGCTCTATCTTGCTCATCTTTGTTAAATGTTGGTAAGTTATACTTCTAACATAGTGTAATGGTGCTTTTATGGTGCATTATTCTGAAGTGTTAGGGTTTCTTCCTCGTATTTTGTTAACCTTGCATGAGGACACCTTCCTTTCATAGGAGCTCTCCATTGTTACCGAGCCATGGACTTCTTCTCTTGCCCTAATCAGGCTCTTCTACCAAACTCTTGAAGTTGCGAGTTGATGCCCAAGTTGCAAGATTTGAAAACCATCTTAAGAGAGGGGCGTTGGCATCAATTTCTCGATGCCTTAGGGTTTGAGATAAGAATTATATACCTAATCTTTCAACTCCTTTAAATCAAATTCTTTCATGTCTTTTATTTTCTGCAAAATTACATAAAAATAGTATATCACTAAAAATACCCTAAAAATCAAAATAATTTAAAAACCTCAAAAACATTTGCAATTTGATTATTTTGGTCCACCCATCAAATTCGCCCCAATGAATTTATGCACAAGTCTATGAGGACCTCCCACTTTGACCTAGTGCATTAGGAAATGTGAAATTGCTTAAATTAGGATTTCTGCAAGATTTTTGCAATTCTAACTGGACCATCAAGTGCACCCTAGGCCACTTGATCATCTCTCCTTCAGAGCGCACTATTCTAAAGTAGTGCCTTGGGGAGTGTGAAACCTTGCCTTGGGATTTGTAAGTGTATTGAAGTGGTGATATTTATTGATATTGATTGGTAGATTGAATTAACTCCTTTTATATGATTTATGTGTCTTTATTATCCATTATTAACTCCATATCAGGCATTGATCTTAGCCATAAGGCTCGTAGAAGAGTATTTGCAGCGGTGTCAATGTCTGCAAGTGCTCTTCCTCCATTAGGGACTCTCCCCTCGGTTTAGGAGTTACCCGAAGGAGTTGAGGCGTTAAGTTGTGGTGACATTGGACCTAAGTCCTCCATGTTTACCGTAACTAACCCTTTGGTCCACACAACCTTGTTGTGTTAGGTATGCTAGTTCGAGCAGTAACACTTCCGACAGTGCAAGACAAGAAACTCATAGATCTTACCATAATATAGAAAGAAAAGAAAAGAGAGTAGCCTCAAACATCAACTTCAACTTCAACCTTGAAAAACCCTACAATTTACCAAGAAAAGAGGGGTGCACCACTAGATTTGCTCATGTACACAAGAAGAAAGAGAAAAAGTACCTTATTTAACCCATGATCTTGATATACAAATGCAAGGAGGATGTCTTATTTATTTGAGAAAAGACATGCCTTTTGAAAAAAGACAATTTGTCACTCCTCTAAGTCAACCTACCTAAATTGTTTTTAAAATTACTTTTATTGATTTTCTAGGGTTTGTCACTCACAATCCGAGGACTCAACCTCATAAAACATAAAATAATGATAAAAATGATGAAATACTTTAACATGATAAAAAGTTGAGCTCGAAAGGAGGATGTCATGCCCCATATAACCCCAACATTGTGCTTTTGCCCTTAATGCCCTCCTTTAGGTTGGTACAGGTTCTTCTTGCTTGCTTAGAAGATGGACAATTTGCTCTTGATGACCAGTATGACCAAGGGAGAGGAGTGATACAAGGAAAATGGGTCCAAGGAGGTATCCATGAGGTGTGCTAGAGTGAGTATGATAACCTCTACAAAATCAATCACCTATACAAAGCATAAAACATAAGTGTGTCTGGGAGCCCCAAGCCATGTGTCGTAATGGATCCATCCCAAGGTGCACCAGAGCACCCACTAAGGGCATAAATGCCCAATAAGATGAGGGACTTCCACCCATCAAGGGGTAGTCAGGAGAGGCACTAAGCCAACACTACTTGAAATGAGAACCAAGAGGACCTTCCATGACCAAATCAAGGGTTGTGAGCCCCACTTAACAAGCAATGTTACATAAATAATCCCCAACCTAGCCTTTAAAATCGAAAAAAGACTCCCCTCTTTGGCACATTTGGTATGGTGCACTGCAGACAATCTAGAGGGTAACAATTGACTCCAACTGCGAGACATGCGCTTCTCCCAGGAGTGCATGAGAACCTCTGAATCTTCTAGGACTTGTAGACCTACACACACTTCCATCTTTCCTTGCTCAAATCAAAATATGAAATGCATAAAAATAACACAATAAATGCAATGCATGGGTAAAGCAAATGGCACATCAAAATGCCTATGCAAGAGATTATGCAACCTACCTACCTACTCTAAGCATGGTAACAAATATAGGTCAAGTGAATCATACCACCAATGAAGCCACCTTAGCATGTCATTCATGTTAGGGCTTCTTCCCTTGTCTTTGGCAACAATGCAAGACAAAACCATGTCAATGATAGGCTGAATACATGCCATTGCCTTCTTTGGGATGGGGCTGAAATGGTAGAAGAGACCACAAACCTGAATGCCTTCAAACCCTTGCCAAAAAGAAGGGCCCTTTTCCCAAGCCACCTCTACCCAAGCTTCGACAGGGACCAAGAACAAACTGTCTTCATCATCAAATTGCTCCCCAAACTCTATTTGCTGCCCCAAAATACCTTCAAAACTAACAAGAAGTCTTGAAATATATGGCTAGAAGAGAGGCCTCAAATCTGCTTCGAGAGAGGGCACACTTTGTTGCTCTATCCCTACAACAAAACCACCTTCTTGTTGATCAAAATATGCATTAATCCCTCTGAAACATCATTGACACTAATGTTTGAGATCCACCCTAGGAGAGGGTAAACCTGGTTGCTCAACATCTACAATAGAAACCTCCATATGTAACCCCATACCATCATCAATGGTGATCAAGTGTGGCTAAACCAAGGCTTTCCAAGGTCTTCAAAATTTGCAATTCCCTCATCAAAAGAATCATATATGGGCTCTCCAACAAATCTCCAAAAGTCCATACCCACATCATGCTCATCAAGAAAATGCACATTATTGCATCCATGGCAGACATCTTCAATAACAAGGAGATCCTCACACCTATCATCCTCAAAATATTTGCCTTCAATAGTAAAATAGAGAGGAGGGCTCACCAAACCTTCATCATGAGGAGAACAAGGAGAAGCATCAACTACACTTCATCAACCATGTTTTCAACAACCTTTTCAATCGAAAATGGTTCTTCAATAGCTTTTTCAAAATACGCAATAAGAACATGCTTTGGCGAATATACTAAACTAACAACTTCTTGACTTTCAAACATAGTTACATATATCGTGTCAGCGAATATATCGTCGAGAGTCCAAAATGTAACTTATCGGCAACAACAACGAAAACATCAAAAAATATCAACAAATGTCGTAAAGCATCAAAAAAATACTAAAATAACAGATTTTTTCAATTTTTTCCAATTTTTTTAATATCTAAAGCAACAACAACATCAAATAAACACATTGCTACATAAATATGAAAATACAATTAATATATAAGATGCATAAGATGTCCAATGGTGCATCATGATCATATATCGACTATAAACTTAAAATATTGAAAGATGTTATTGATGGAATGATAGAAAATCACATCAAATGATCAAAATAAATGTCTCTCAAGACATGAATCATCATGACTCATGAGGCATCTTGATACTACATAGTGTAATGACAAATAATAAGAATCATTGATCCCCTCAAACATCCTAAAGCAATTAATGATAATGTTAAAGGAAAAGAAAGAAAAAGAGAATGTCACTTTTACTTTAAGAATTTAATATTACCCATTATTATGGATTGTGTTGACTGGTGAATCGCCACTCCACAAATGCTTCGTTAATGGCGAAGAAAACCTTGGATTTCCCCTTGTTTGCTCGATGTAAACCAACACAAACCTCCTTGGAGCTATTCACCCTTCCTCAACAATACAAAATGAACCCAAAAACCTTGAATCCGCGGTTTTAATATTTCAATTTGGCATCATTTTCTTCATATGGCGATATTTACCATTGACTTGCAATATTTACCTAAAATACTGCGCTTCATTAATGTGTCAAGACACATTCAAATATCGAAAAGTGTCACGATTTTTTCCTGGTGATATATCATCAATATATGTGACTATGCTTCCAAACAACAAGAAAAGATCATGGACGTCTTTTTCAAAACCTGTGTGACCCAAAGGCTCAACTACAATAATCATGGATGTGAGAGCCAAGAAACCTCCAATAATCATCATCTTCTTTATCATGCAAAGGAATCCAACAATTTTCTTCCAGAAGGCTCAAGACATCACAGGAATCTTCGAAACAATGATAAGGAGAACTCACTATTTCTTCACTTTCTTCGATTAGGGCTACTTGGTCTTTATGAATTTCTCGATTTTTAACATGGACTTCCTTGGATTCACTTTCTAGGACATGTTTGTTTTCATCTTCAAAAGTATAATCCTCCTCAAGCATAAGGCTCAAGATGTCATCTTCCTTAACTTCTTCAACAAAATATTTAGCGACAAATTGTTCGACAATGGCTTCTTCATGAGATTTATGGATGTTGATATTCATCACGACATTCTTTGACAATTTCTTCATCTTCTATCAAAGAATTGGAAGCGTCTTCATCCTTGGCTTCTTTCTCCTCCTTCATGGGTGGGTCAAGGACCCTCTTCAACAATCTTTTGCACGTCATAGAATGTCGTCTCTTAAACTTTCAGTAGCCAGTGCTCAATGTATTTGGGGCACCAAGGTTTACAAAATACTTCCATAAAAACTACAAAAGATGTAATAGTTCTTTTCCCAAGAGATTTATATCATAATGTTGCATTGTCCTTGAACCCTTCTAAGAAATATTTCATTGTATCATTTCATAAAGGACACCATTATCCCTAAAAATTTTGAGAAAGGACAAAGGATGAACCAAACCTAAACCTTCTTCGCCATGAAATTTTGGAGTCTACTTTATATCTACTTTTGGTTCTTCATGTGCGGGAGCCCAAATAGTAGAAAAAGCCAAAAGGCCTTAGATTTCAAAAATCCAATCAGGAAATTCCCCAAAATCGAAAGACATTCGTCATATCAAATAAATTGCTTTGGTAAAGTCACCAAGATGAACCTTTTCTTCTTAACTGACAGATGCTCTCTCTTTACACCAAACAATGTCACAATAGCTAAGGCCTTTGTCTTTGAAGTGCACTTCTTTGTTGTATTTTTCTTCAATAGGGTCACCAAAATAAGACCTACAAGGTTAGCCCTTAACAATAATCTCATCAAAGTACAAAACAAAACTTACCTCAACTTTCTTATCAGATCTTTTGTTCTTGCCAATGGGTTGAAAACTATGACTTGAGCAACACACCCCAACTATTAAGCAGCAATCTCCAAGTGTTCTCAGCAACAGTGCCAAAAAATGTTACCTCAAATTTTAGCACCCTCTTGACTAGGCAACTAGGACTATTGCTAGAGATCGGCAACCTTTCGAGAGATGCACCCAATGTCACCAGAATGCTATCTTCCCTCATTTTAGGGCTACTCCTTGGGCCACAAGAGGCTTCCCAAGCTAAGTAAGAATAGACCTACAAGATATACAATGAAATAACTCTATCCCTACAAGACCTTCCCACTGTTAGTAGACCATTGCCTTATCAATGTCAACAAGAAATGAACAATAATTTGTTAAAGTTTGTGCAGCTGCAAGACCCATTCTCATAGAGGATGGTACCCTAGTCAATTGACTATGATAGAGTAAGACCCTAGAAGGTACCCTAGGGCCCCCAGTGGTCTCCTGGGGTTCTTGGTCTAGGACCAAGCAGGTTGATGCCATGGCAAAGCCCCTAGCATGTGGCTAGGGCCCCTATATGCCTCTAGGGTATTCTGGTTTGGAACCAGGGGCACAATGTCCAAGTAGAGCCTGCAAGTAGAGGCAGAGATATATTCTGGTCTTGAACCAAGGACACAATGTCCAAGTAGGTTCTGCAAGTAGTTGATCAACTTTCAGTGTGAGACTGAAACTCAGCTTAGTACTGGGAACCATTCTACGAGAGAATGGAGGACCCAGCAGGGTCCAGGGATTGATCAACCTGATTCAATGTGACACTGAAACTCAACGTAAGGCTGAAAGCCATTCATTAAGAATGTAAGATAATGATGTCCCCTCTCCTAATCGGTTATTGCTAGGTTGCTTCTCAAGGGACTGGCCGCCCCTTGATGATGTCCCTAGTATCTAACCCTTAGGAGCAGTGTTAAGGACAAAAGTATTGTACCATCCGTTTGGATCTTCCCCTTTATACAGTGACGACAAAATATATTAAACTATGTACCTTGAAAGAGAGCAAAGTCTTTGGTCCTCTTGTTGAATGCTTATCCACCCTTATGGTTCACCTTATTCTTATGGATGTGTGTCGTGTGGATTATGGTCCCCTTGTTGACTCTTGGTCCTTTAGCTTACTTGATCCTGGCACTCTTACTTGTGTGCACCTTTGATTATGATGACTTCTATTTATGGATTTTATTTGGTACACTATCCTAAATGTATTTTATAGTTTTACTAAAGGACCATTGGACCACTCCTTGTTTATGATTTTATTGATTAAATTATTGCCCCTTTTTATCTTTATTTCTTGACAATTTTATTTGTTGGCCACTTTATCCTATTCTAAGTCTTAGTTTTACTTTATGGTCTTATTAATAAAACCTTTATGTTTTTATTAATAAAGACACTTGGTCCATTTAATTTACCTTATGTTTTTTATTTCTTATTTTCTTTGGATTTTGTGAACCACTTTATTTTTTTGACGTATGGTAACCTAAAGTATCTTTCAATATATATATGATATAGATCTTACCTTGGAAAACCATTGCGGCTAGGTTCTTTCATGTGCTTATTCTCCATGACTTCCTTCACAGTTCACCTGCAGCATTTCACGTTGATCTCCTACTTCTTGGTTACGACTTCTCTCTGCGATCTCTTCCTTCACGACTGTGATTTCATTCACAGGTTTTACCTCTCCCATACGGACTTCACCACCGTGCTCTCTGCTTGGTATCTTCGTGATTTTATCCTCAGGCGATTTTGTGATTAATCCTAGGCTCGATTTGGATGTGCGATTTATCTCTGCGATCTCCTAAGCGTGAATTTTCACATACTTGAATTTGCAATTTTTCCCCTCGAGCTTATTCTCCGCGTTTCTCTTCACGAGTCTTATCTCTGGCTTATAGTGACCTCTGCGATATTGGGTTCACAGCTGTCTCTGTGATTTTGTTTGGGTGACCTCTACGATTTGGTTATTCTGTGATCTCTGGTGGCCATCATGACTCCTCACCGTGATTCCTCACGGACTCTGCTTGATCTCTGCGATTTGTCGTTTTCATGTCCTTATCTCTCAACCTGTCTCTACAATTGAACTCTGTGTGAGAGTGCTCTCAACCTGTCTCTGCAATTGATCTCTGTGTGAGAGTGCTTACGACCTGTCACTGCAATTTTACCTCTGTGTGATTTATTACGGACTTACCTCATGATCTGTCCCTGCGGTCTATCTCAGCATGAGTACTTACGGGTTTTACCTTTGTGTGATGGGTTCCTTTCCCTAAGTGTGGACTATGGATTTATCATCATGACTGTCAAAGAGTTTTGACTGTGCTAAGTATGACTGAGTGTCTCTTGTGCTAAGTGACTGTGTGTCCTTAGCATGAATGTTTTGGGCATGACTGAATTACTCTAGCCTGTACTTTTGATTGACATCTCTCTCTGTTGACTAAGAATCTGAGTTCTGTTTCTGTTTGCTTTAACCCTCTCTCTCAAGGTACGTATATGGTTTACCCAGTTTGACTTGTCCCTTCGGTGACAAGATCAAACTCAAAAACATCTGAGTATAAAGTGGATCCAACAATGGTATGATTTGCTAATACTGCATCTATTTTTTATGTACATGATATTCGAAGTGAAACATCTCAATAATCAACTTCAACGTAGTGACCAGCAGAGCGTTTAAATTAACGCAATGACCAGCGGAGCGTTGAGTTGAAAGAGATGAAAATTATTTTCTTGTTTTATTATAGTTTAAATTTTATTAGCAGCACTATTCTGAATCCGAATTTACATGTTCATGCACTTATGTTTATTACGTGTATTAAAACTTCACTAACCCTTAAATTTTAACATAAATACCTATTGACTTTGAAGGTTTAGGAGCAATAAATCTTGGCTGTTGGAAAAGTAAGAAGATAAATCACTTTTCTACAATAAAAACCAGCAACATAAAATGTGGAACAAAACCTAAAACGAACAATGGAAATACCCTGAAAAATACCTCTCAGAAATAAGCAGTCAGAGAAGCCCCAATCCCACCTAGAGCGCACTTCTTCTGATGGATGATTACTGCGTTTTGGGACTGATTTCACTTCCAGACCTGCAATTTCCTGCAATCAAGGATGAACAAATTGATTTCGCACTTCAAAACCCCCCTAGGATCACGTCGAATGACTTGCATATGACCTAACAACTTCATGTAGCCCTTAGGGTTTGAACTTCCTATCAAAGTGGACCTACAAAACACTTATACCAGATCTGTAGTAACTTCCAAAAGTTTGGCGTCGCCCTCCCTGGGGCCAATGTCACCCTCCCTAGGGCCGAGGTCATCATAAAATAGGGCATGCTAGGCTATAAGACCACATTTTATTGAGATTTTTCAACTTTTTAGGGATTTTCATTTTTCAGCGATATAATCATTTCAGAAAATTATAACAATAACTATTGGAGAAATAAATAAGTAAAATAATTTCAACGGCAAAAAATAAATATTTTTGGATTTTACACAAAATAATTAATTTTTTGGGTTTTTTATATTTTTTATTTTTCCTGTATTTTTTGCAATATATAGTACAAAGAATTTGATTAAAAAAAAGGTTATGGTGAAGATGAGAAAATAATGTTGATTTTTTTTTAGCAGCATCGAGAGCCATTCTCTTAGGAGAATGGGGACATCTAGTCAAGGACCAAGATGTGGAACCAGTCCAGCACAGGGGGAACTCATCCTTGAGTTGAGTAGCCATTCTGTTGAAAGGGGACATCTGGTCAAGGACCAAGATGTGGAACCAGTCCAGCACTGAGGGGAACTTAGCCTTGAGCTGGGTAGCCATTCTGTTGAATGGAACATCTGGTTAAGGACCAAGATGTGGAACTAGTGCAGCATTGGCGGAACTCAACCTTGAGTTGAGTAGCCACTCTATTGAATGGGGACATCAAATCAAGGACCAAGATGTGGAACCAGTCCAGCACTAGGGGACTCGGCCTAAAGCTGAGTGGTCATTCTTTGAATGGAGGCACCTGGTCAGTTACCAGGAAGATGAACCAGTCTACTACTGGGGGACTCGGCCTAGGGTTGAGGGCCATTCTCCGGGAGAATGGAGGTGCTTGGTATGTTACCAAGTATTTGACCTTGGGTCAAATTATGCAGCCTATTGCTAAGACACCTGGTCTGTTACCAGGATATCACTATAAGTCCTAAACCGGGTCTAGGCATGTGAGGCACTCCTACCCTCAATCTGTAAGCTTTGTGATCTTCTCCAAGGCTTAGCTACCCTTGGTTAAGACACCTAGTACCCGATGTTGGTGGCACATGGAGTGTGAGATAAAAGCATTAGTAATTCTCTCTATTTATGATCATGTACTTTGAGTGGGGATAAAGGACCCCTATGACCACTTGTTTTGACCACAGGGCACTTGAAGAAGGCTAAAGGTAAAAGTCAAAAATACATTAGGACCCTTAGATCAAAAAGGAGTCAAAGTGAAAGTGCAAAAAGACCTTTAGTACCACTAAAGGTAAAAGTCAAAAAGATAAAAGAATAAAATATTATTATTTTGTTCTTTTGAGTTTTGGTCCACATCCGGGTGATTCAAAGGCTATAAAAGAAGATCAATCCATTTCATTATTACACACACTTGCTCAACAACCATTCAAGTGCTCCAACAGAAGTTTTTGCTAGCTCTTGAAGAGAAGGAAGTTTCTTGTGTTGGTTTATGCCCTAGCATGGAGGCTTCTAGCTAGGGCATCTCCACTTTCTGCTATAGCATAACCTTAAGTCTGCGAGGGTTCATCTTCTATTAGTCACGGCTAATAGATCCAAGCTAGGGCTTGACACTAGGACTACCTCATTCATCACGGACAACCTCTAACTCATCTCGAGCAGACCCTACTCCATCTCCGGGCAGAATGTATGGTCCCACGCAGCAGCAAAACCCTCACAGCAGCTCTTTCTCAGCTCAGTCAGGGTTCAAGCAGCAGCATAAAGACTACGGGCAGCTGGGATCCCAACTCGAGTAGCCAGTCAGATTTCCGAGCAGCACTGTTCAGGTTTCGGGCACCTGTTTTGTGACTTCGAGCAGCAATATTTTCCACGGGCAACCTCAGTCTATCCTCGGGCAGCTTGTGGTTCACGGGCAGAATCTCGAGCAGGTTGTTACAGCCTCCTCCACTTCACGGGCAGTCCCAAGCAGCAGAAAAAAAGTCATGGGCAGCAGGAAACAAGTTTCGGGCAGCAGTACAGAACTCAAGCAGCTCACAGGAAGCTTCAAAATCTGGTCTAGGCAGACAGCTGGGCAAGAGAGAGAAAAATTAGGGTAGAAAGCCCTCATTTGGATTTTTCTGTAAAACCTATCTTTTGTGGATTTTTTATCAGTGTTTCAAACCTATTAGGGTTTGAGAATTATTGAAGAACATTCATCTTAGAATTCTGAGATTGAAGAAACTTAGTCATCTCATTTAAGAGATGAATTACTAATGCTTTTGGGGTTTTTGTCCTTTAAAGGTTTCCCCGTGAAAAACTCGTGTGTTCAATGTGTGTGATGTTTTGATGTATCTACTACACTTGTCTATTGTTATCTTACAGTCTGCAAAATTTTAAAAGAATTCATGCTAATGCTAAAACATTCATCTTAGAATTATAAGATAATTTTCTTATCACTGCCACAAACTCAGTCATCTCATTTAAGGGATGAATTACTAATGCTTTTGGGATTTTTGTCCTTTCAAGGCTTCCCCATGAAAACATCTGGTGTTCATTTGTGTTGATGCTTGATTATCTACTCCACTTGTCTTATTGTTGTCTATATTACAGTCTGCAAAATATAAAGAATATATGCACATGCTAAAATTCAACATGGTATCAGAGCGTTTCATGTGAAGATTACAATAAGAGAACAGATTATTGTAATCCTCCAAGACATTGGTACATTTTGCAGACTTGTGAAGCAGAGATGGCCACCAACACTTTTAGACCAGAAGAGAGGCTTGAGGGATTAGCCCCACTACAACTCTTGGAAAGTTGGGCTCATGACCACCCTGGAAGAAAATGACCTTGATGAACTGGATCTTAATGCCATAGAAGAACTTACATCTAATGATGGAAGAATTGCCTTCAAGAAGAAGCAAAAAAAAACAAGGAGGATCATCTATGACTCTGTAATATCCCAAATCCCGATATTTTCTATTTCTAAACAATTACGCTGATACAACTGGCCATGCAAACTGCCATGCAAAAATCCCTATTTTATAGGAAAAATTAGGGTTAGGGTTTGCAAGATAGAATGAACACTTACCACTGATTAGCCGGTCTGAACTACTCCAGAGAAACTCTGCCAATACTGCAAGCTGGATCGGAGAGGATCTGAGCTCCTCTGCTTCAGGTGAATCCCCCAGCAGCAAGACGCCCAAGTAGGAAAGTGTGACGCCCTCAAGGAAGGAGGTGTCCGATCGGACTGAGAATTTGCAGGACTGGTAGCGGTTCAGTTTCGGAGAGAATGCCCGGAGCATGCAAAGGTTCTGAGATCTCTAGGTAGGGTAGCGAATCACTTCAGAGAGGCAGCTACTCACCCCCTGGAACCCCGAAACAGCTGATAACTGCTTCGGATGAGCACTGATGGATCTGAAACTCACTGGGTACCAGCGTATGAAGCTAATGATGAGAATGGTGCCTGAGTTTTGAAAGGAAACTGAGATCTGAAGGCCCAGCAGCTAATTAGGGCTTTCTGGCTGAAAACCCCCTCTTACGGCTGCACACGCGTCCCTGCAACGATCTATACCATATACTAGATATATAGTGAATGAATAAAGAACAAGTGGTGAACCTGTATGGCTTACCCGGAATAAGACTAGGACAGATGTTTCACTGCCGAAATCCTGTTAGCTGAAGACTCCGTCTCCAACCCCAACTGCTGTGCTGCTATCCAAGAGCTCCCAAAATAATCATAATAAAAAAGTGAAGTCTCCTCTTGCTTTCTCCTCTATTTATAAAGTTCAACTGCGCAAAACCCTAATCTTTGACCTAATTAGGTCACTTTATCTTCTAATTTGTCGTTGACTTGCATGCATGTCACTTTATCTTCTAATTTGTCGTTGACTTGCATGCATGTCACTTTATCTTCTAATTTGTCGTTGACTTGCATGCATGCGGAGGGAGACTTTAAATAGTGCATGCATCATTAAAATAATGCTGGGATGGCATGCACGAGGGTTCGCATGCATCTCATTTTTAGGGTTTGCATGCATGTCATTTTTTAGGGTACGCATGCATCTTACTTTTAGGGTTTGCATGCATGTCACTTTTGGGAACATTACAGTCCTCCCTTGCCAAAGATTGCTTGTCCTCAAGCAATGCCAACGCAAATCCACAATCAATCAACTGAACCAACTGAATCCGGGGATGATCCCAGGGTCCCAAATTATCCTAGGAGAACTGCAGCACCCTCTACTCAAAACACTGCACTGTACGGTACCATCACCAGAGACCTCATGAAAGCACCCTCTAGCAGTCACTAACTGTCAGTCACTCTAATCCCAGGGTCCCAAATCAATCTAAGAATTGCAGAGGTCAAAATGCATCCATCGCTACCTTGCGTAGTATCGACACAAGGAGCATCATGTAGACTCCCAAGTAACACCATCCCTTCATGTATCATAGTAGCAGCAACTCCATAGGTTTCACCTGTCCATATCTCCCTTGATTGCATTACTAACATATCGATTTTCCCATCTGGTTGCATTCCATTAACTGCACCTAGCTTTCCATTATTTACCTTCATCACATTGAATTGATAAACCTTTTCAAGTGCACTCTGAGTTTCCTCATCGTCAACAATTGGAGCCAGACCTGAAGCACGTGCATACCACTGTCCAGCCAATTGATCTGCCTGAATGGAAGTGCTGCCACTACTGTTACTGCTATCATAGTTGAAGTATGAGCCATTCCACAGCTTCTCATACACAGTTTTTGCCTTCTGAAATTTAACTCGAAAATGTTTTCCAGAAGTTTTATCACCAACTTCATCTGCCATGGCCGCAGCTGCCTGAAGGGCTGCCAACCATAGCTCACCAGAATAGGCACTGACACCTGAAACAGACCATGCATCTGGATCTGAATCACGATATCCATCATCATCATGATCATCATCATCAACCTCACCAGCCTTCTTTTTCTTCATCATTACGAGAGAACCATGCCCACCTTGTACAAGCTCTGAAAATGCTTCCCTAAAGTTCTTTGCCACACCTTTAAATGTCCTCTCAATTGATTCATCCTTACGTTGGTCCAAGACTGAAATTAATTCTCTAATTTTCTCATCACCAGCATCAAGTTCTGCTTGTCTTTTATGTAACTCCTCTCTTTGTTCTGTAAAATAGACATATTGATCCAATGCTTTCTTGTTGACATGACTGAACTCTTTAAGGTGCTCATTGCATTTGTGAAGCATTTTGTGCAATTCTTTAAGATTCTTGCGCTTGTATTTTTCAAATCCATCTGATGGTAATGAACCCAATTCTCGAATTTTCTTCATGTAATCTTCTCGTTTTGCCTGAAGAAGGTTTCGCTTATTTAGTAGTTGTTCAAGGTCTTTTGCTTCATCCTGAAGTGTGCGCTCATAGTTGTCTTCCAATGCCTTCAATTCATCTTTTGCATTCTTCATATCTCTCATTTGTTTTGTGTAAGTTCTATTTGGTCTGTAAATGCTTTTAGCTGCTAGGAAGCTTCATCAACAGATGCCTTTGCATCTCCTAGTTCCTGCATTTTAAGCTCAAGCTCAACAAACAAAGATTCGGAATCAACAGACACAAGCTGCGCTTCTAACTCTTGTTGTCGTCTGACAAGATTCGTTGATAGATTTGTCTCAAGTTCACTCTTCCTTGTCTCAGTCTCAATTCTATTTCTCTTGCACAAAATAAGTTTCTCTTTGAACTGTGTAATTTCAAGATTTAATTGAGAAAGTAGAGCCTTCTCTTCAGGGGTCAACTGATCAATGAGATCAGTACCCATTTCTGCTCGTTTCATCGCCATGCCTGCTCTAAGCTGATCAATTTGATTATGAGCATTTGCAAGCAACTTTTTCTTCTTTTCAAGAGCCTTAGAAATAGCCATCCGCTGCTTTGTGGCATTAGCAATATCATGCTTAAGTTGCTCTAACTCAGATGTATGATGACCCCGTTTTGCATCCGTCTTTTGCTGTTCACTGACGATTGTTGTAATCCTCTGATCTACCTCTTGAATAGAAGTCCTGACTTTTGCCAATTCCTCTTGCTTTGAATTTATAGTCTTCATGTTTTGTTTAATAACATTCATAAGTTTTAATTTTGATCTTCTATAGTCATAAAAGCCTCCTGTCATGCCACCTTTTTTGCTCACTTGATCACCTTCCATTGTGATACAATCCAATCCATCAGTCCGATCAACCTTTGTAGCAACATCCAAGTCACGACAGATGACAGTTCTTCCAAAAACCTGAGCAAAAGCGGGTGCAAACCGTGACGAGAATTTCAGTTTCTTCAGCAGAGGGACAACATCTGGATTATGTGGATAATTAACATGTGGAGCTCTGATTCGATTCAGAGGCATAAAAGTCACCCTCCCACCTTTCTCAGCAGTTAGGTATCTGATAATTCTGGTTGAGATCTCTTCTGATTCTACTACAACATGAAACAAGCTATTCCCAGCTGTAACTTCCACAGCAGTGAAAAATTTATCATCGCAATCCAGCAATTCACAGATTGGACCAAAGACACCAGGGATGCTGTGATCCCTGCAAATTATTCTCACTGAATTAAGGCCCCTTCTTATATCGCTAGGAGCAGCATGGTCCAAACTTTTTTCTGCCTTCACAATTTCTGACTTTAATCTATCAATTTCGGACGTGAGTTGATTCTCCTGCTTCCAGAGTTTCTTTCGAGTCTCGTGTAATTCATCCCTCTCTATTTTAAGATTAGCAAAATCTCCCTGGCACTTGGAAATAAGTGACTCTTGATCCTTCACTTCTGCTGAGCGAGCTTCTATATTTTTGTCCTGTTGGGCAAACTCCTCATTGAGTTGTCCTATCTCCTCCTGGAGCTTTTCTTCCTGAGCTGTAGTTGATGATAGTACACACTGTAGATCATCAATCTCTTTCTGCAACCACTTGTCTCTGGCAGCTTTGTTTGAAAATTGTGTTGCACGTCCTTGTTTTTGGTACAAAAGACTTAGTTGCTTTTCGCGTTCCATAATCCCTCTAGTTATCTCCTCTTCTTCAATCAATTGTTGTTCATGCAAGGGCCTAACTTTTTCCAGTTCTCTTCTTTGTTTTTGAATCTCTTTTTCAAGGCTTTTTAGTTCCTTCGTACATCCTCCTTCATCCGTCCTTCTCCATTGATTTTCTCTTCTAAATCTCTGACATCCAGCTCAACTTTAGCATGTCTTTTCATTGCTTCTGTCTTTCGCTTCTCTGCAGCATCCTTCTCCTTCACCATGACTTGAGATTCCTTGCTTAAATTTTCCAGATCTTTTTCCAATGTCTTAAAACGCTCGTGTGCCTCAAGAACACTATTATACATGCTTGTTGATTTTTCTGATACTTTAGTTCGAGCTTCTTCAATCACTGATAAATACTTACGGTCAACCAGAAACCCCTCAGACTCCATTCGTGCCAGTAAATCACCAAAAGGACGCCAATACTCTTCATCAAAGTCATACATGCTTCTGTTTTCAACCCCTGGAAATAACCAAACCCTCTCAACCAGTTTTGCTCTGAGGCTTTTCCAGAGACTCAATGTGCTTATAGAGTCTTGGACAGAATAACATATCCATGACATGCGTTCTGTTCTTTGGAGCTCTTCAACAGGAGCAAGAGTGATAACTTTCCCCTTTGTGCCATCCTTCTTTATCTTCTTTTTCCCAAAAATTGCTTTCATTGACTCCTTGGCTATAATCAGCTCAACTTCACTTTCTGCAACAGCTCCATCCATGACCCTTGGATCCTTCGTAAGAGCTTCAAGTGAATAGCCACCTTCTCTACTCCTTGCAGAATCCTCATCATGTACTGTTAACTCCAAATGAAGCTCACCAACAACCTGTACTTCATGCTCATCTTTCTTCTCTTCCTCAACTATGCCTTTAAGGAGATCCTCATCCAAATCCTTGGGTTGGCTCCCGAACTGGATGGTGTAATAATCTTGAAAGGACAATGCCGCACATACCTCATCACCCAAGGCTAGATACTCTTGATATCGAGGCAAGTATTGAAGTACTGCTAACCTCTGCCAATTTCCAGTCAAGATCCTTCTCATTGACTTCATGTTCTCACAAGCTGGCAGAGAAAAAAACTTTGTTCTGACATACACTTCACCAACATCACTGTCGTGCATTTGCATGTACACGGATGTATCAACATGCACTTTTATTCAATTCCTATGTGCCCACAGCTGGCCAAGATTATGCTCTGATACCACTATAATATCTCAAATCCCGATATTTTCTATTTCTAAACAATTATGCTGATACAACTGGCCATGCAAAAATCCCTATTTTATAGGAAAAATTAGGGTTAGGGTTTGCGAGATAGAATGAACACTTACCACTGATAAGCCGGTCTAAACTACTCCAGAGAAAGTCTGCCAATACTACAAGCTGGATCGGAGAGGATCTGAGTTCCTCTGCTTCAGGTGAATCCCCCAGCAGCAACATGCCCAAGTAGGAAAGTGTGACGCCCTCAAGGAAGGAGGTGTCCGATTGGACTGAGAATTTGCAGGACTGGTAGTGGTTCAGTGTCGGAGAGAATGCCCGGAGCATGCGAAGGTTCTGAGATCTCTAGGTAGGGTAGCGAATCACTTCAGAGAGGCAGCTACTCACCCCCTGGAACCCCAAAACAGCTGATAACTACTTCGAATGAGCACTGATGGATCTGAAACTCACTGGGTACCAGAGTATGAAGCTAATGATGAGAATGGTGCCTAAGTTTCGGAAGGAAACTGCGATCTGAAGGCCCAGCAGCTAATTAGGGCTTTCTGGCTGAAAACCCCCTCTTACGGCTGCACACGCGTCCCTGCAACGATCTATACCATATACTAGATAACTGATGAATGAATGAAGAACAAGTGGTGAACCTGTATGGCTTACCCGAAATAAGACTAGGACAGATGTTTCACTGCCGAAATCCTGTTAGCTGAAGACTCCGTCTCCAACCCCAACTGTTGTGCTGCACGTTGTGCCGCTATCCAAGAGCTCCCAAAATAATCG